>VXCM01000587.1:224689-265729 GCA_014773175.1 Lucifuga dentata | reverse complement strand
TGAACACAAAGTATATCCACCTTTCTTCTTTGCATCATGTCAGCCAGCTCTCTAGCTTTTCCTGTTATAGTCCCTACATTCAAAGTCCCTACTCTCATCTTTCTTAGACTCTTTCCTTTCCTCTTTTCTCTCTGCCTACGGACACGCCTTCCTCCTCTCCTTCTTCTTCGAAGGTTATGCAAATAACTAAACATCAATACTTCATCACTTAGATTAATATCATGACTGGCGCAATAGATTAACCAGGAATTGTGTATTTGTCTGTGCTGTCTAGGTAGTTTAAAGCCATAATGTATGCAGACACAAGGAAAATAATGACAGAGTGCTGATCCTGAAGGTTTGCATTATGCCAGCCTTCAGTAAGTGTTAATTAATGGTGTACTTTAAAGCTTCTCTCTCACAGACTCAAAGAATGTTTTTTTTTTTAATCTCAATCTTATAAAACTACGAGCAATTAAAATAGGCAGTTGTTAATGTGAAAGTGCATTTTTTCCGACACAAAAATCTAATACACTGTCAAGCTGCATAGTGTGGTCTTTTGCACCAGAAAAGAAAGAAGCTCTGTAAGTCTTTTCATTTTCATTTCTAGTTGCTCCTTAAGACTTATCATGAAGTACCAAATCCCACATCACACTGGCATCCCCAAAGTGTGTTTTTACTGGGGCAGGTGTCGTGCTAATGCTCCATCCCACCAGAGACCCTCCATACACCCAGGCTGTGTGTGGCCAGGTGCTGTTCAGGTGTGCACTCAGTTTCCACAGCAGTGTGGGTCACAGGTGCTGCCAATGTGCTCCCTCTCCCCACTCTGTCATTCACATCCATATACACACATCCACGCATCCACATACACTCAGTGGAAGCTTTGACAGTAAGAGCAAAATACAGTAGAGGACTCTTTTAGTAATCACTTTATCAAAAGTGATACCCACAAAATGGTTGCAATTTATATCGTGAGGACAACGTCTCACGATATAAATTGATATAAAGCAGAGAAGGTAGATGAGATAGGGTGTAGTTTAGTGGGTGTAGGTGGTGATTATGCAGAGCTGCAGGGTGTGTTTATCTGTTACTGAGGTCAGTGAAGCATAAAGAGCTGAAGATGAGCTGAATGGGTGCAAAGCCCTTTTCTCCATCCCTGCCCACATCTCTCCAGCCCAATCCTCCCTCCTCTGGTGCTTCTCCCAGCCATCATGTTCCTGCTCAGCCCCTTCCTTGCCTTTCGTAGGCACTGGCCTCCAGTGTGTTACAAGGCTGCCCAACTGCAGAGGATCAGCTTTGCAGGCCTGGAGGGCTGTTTCTCTAAAGAGGAAACAACAGCTAGGCTATGACCAATGTATGATGACACAACAGTGTTTAGGAGGCAGCTACAGCACAGTTGCATTCATAATCAGTGGGAAAATCATCTTCACATCGCTGGTTTTAGTCACATCACTGTGCTTTAAACCAGAGAATGCTTCTTGCTTATATTGCATTGGCAAAGTCAGGGACAGGTGGCTTTGTTAGTAGGGACCTGGGATATTTGTGCATAACCGTGTGCAGTTGCGTCTGCATGTGTTTACGTGGCAAACACAGCAAAATTTAGATTTCAAGAACTTTGGGTTCTGCTGAAGATGCTTTTGTGTTCTTGAAATATAAATTTTTAAGAAGTTTAGATAAAAATTAATTCATCCTTTGCCCATTTTTGTTGTTGCCCTTCTTGTGTATCTGTTATGTTTTCTTTATGCTGCTTCTTCTCCCTTTTTCTACTCTCTCTGTTTCTCTCTCTACCCCTCCCCCTTCTCTCCTATTTCTCTTGCTTCTCATGCTGCCTCCAGCTGATGCCAAAAAGAATGTTAGACATCATTAAATACAAGTGCGGATCTAAAATGGAAATGATTCATTCAGAAGAATTACTGTTTGTGGAACAATTAAAGTCTGCTCAGCTGATCTTAGTGCTCGGCATTGTCATCGCTAACAGCATAGAACAGAAAAGAATATTACTGTTTAGCTTAGATACCAAAATAAACAGATGAACACCCAAAATAATTAGATGACTATTGAGTATTTGGTTACTGTCTTGAATCTACGTTGCAGAAAGCCTTAGTTATTGTATCTTAATACAGGCCTGCTGTTTGATTCCTGTATCTACTTATTGGTTTTGTCAAATTTTTATTATGTGTAAGACAGAATCAACCTGTCGCTTCTGTTTGTTTTGTGAGTGAGTTTTAAGTTAGAAGACATTTTCACTGACATTATCACTACTTAACACAAACTTAAGTTTAGCTGCGACGCAAAGGTTGAGGTTAAGCTACAACTGTTTCTCAATAGATCACCCTAAAAACATAGCACAGTGTGTTTAGTCTTGACTGGCAGTAATGTGACAAACCTGTTGCACATATAGCTGATTCTGTACATTGAGCATTCATTGAGTCTTGTTTGGGTTTTTTTTTTTTTTTTTTNTTTTTTTTTTTTTTTTTTAATTAAAAATGGAAAATGGAAAAAAAAAACTTTCAGAAAATCTGCATTCACAAGTACAGCATAAATGTAGTACTAAAGGAAATAGTTCTCAAAAATTCTCAATTAAAATGAAACATACAAGTGAAAATGAAAACCAATAAGTAAGGCGGCATGTTCATCATTTATTTTCTGTTTATGTGTATACTAGCTGCATCAGAATTGGTGGATGAACTCAGGACTACACTCATAAGTCTGTAGAATATAATTAAATTGTATCAAAGGACCCCCCTCCCCCAATTCATTTTCTTTAAATAATCACTCTATCACTTAACAGCAAAGGTATGAAATTGACTCTTTTTGAATGGACATCAATCTCTACAACATTGTCAGTTTTTGTCAACAAATTTTTTTGAGGTGAATATTGTGAAAAAATTGTATGACAGTTTTCTTTAAGTTAAAATGACAAGTTTAAAGTGATAATGAAACGTTAATTTTTAAGAGTGAGACTTGGTTTGCGTGAGCCACAGAAGGCCCAACCCACTGCTGCTGGTGGACATTTAACTCACATCCTCTCCACCCCCCACCCCCACCATCATTTTTACAGTCACAGCATCTTGCTCCAGCATCCTGTGTCCACACTGGGTGCGCTGGCAAGTAAACACTAGATCGTATTACACGCCCCACTCTTTGGACTGTAGTGGACTGTGATTGGTTAATAAAATGCAAACATTTGTTTCGCCTTTACTCCCACTTGACAATGGCTTCAGTTTGACATTGTCTGCTGCGCTGGCACAGCCCAAAGAGTGTGATGTGTGGGAAGTGTAGAGAAAAGTTTTGCTGCATGAGACTTTTTCTTTACTGCCAGAAATATGGGGGTGGGAAGGTAAATTTTAGTTAACTTAATTATTATCAACAAACCTCTTTTAAGAGACAGCAAACTGATGCAGGTTTTGCTTACATTTAATGTCATCCCCACAGAGAGGAGTCATCAAACGATTTGTCATACTTGGTCTTTGTTTTTGTTTTATTTAGTGCAGGCTTGTATTCTTAAACCGTAGACAGTTTAGGGTTTGCAGGGGTTTTGGTGTAAGGAAATATGCCCACGGCACTTGGAACTGGATCAGCATTCCTAATCCATGTGTGTATCCTTCCCTGTCCTTCATCTTAGCTCTCTGTTGTTTCATTGTTCAACAGTTGTTTGGCATCTAATACCAGACATCAACACATACTTTGATGTTACACACTGACTTGATTCTAACATCCAGCCGGGGGACATGCAGGAATTTTCCCCCCTGCATATCCTTGGCTTGTTTAATGGGCTTGTCTCCCCGGACAGTCCCTCTCAACCTGACAGGGAGGACACTGAGCTTACATATGAACATATGATGCAGGAGAGCATGTTAGCATCCCTACCAAAGCAGCATCCATTACAGTGTTGGTGTTCACATTGTGGGAGAGGTTATTAGAAAGCTCGTCGCCTTTCTCCTCTGAGAGAATGGATGTGTGATTATGAAGTCATCAGCCATGAACCAGTGAGGCTCTAGAGAAGCACTCCTCCTCATGGGTCCTCAGGGTGCCATTGATTGGTGACCATGTGTTTGTGCCTGATAGACTGTGAAATGGTGTGTTGCTGCACGGCTGTGTCACACCTGCGTCCCACCAAGGTGATTGATTGGTTTGGTCATGTGGAATGTTCCCATCTGGTCTGCAGTAATGCATTTTTCCCCTCATTTGTGAATAAGAGGGACTGGCAGGAGAATGGTTGGGTTCGAAAAAAGGCAAAGGCCAAACGAAAACATTTTTCCCCCTTCCACCTACCCTTTTCCCTTTTTACAGAGTCAGAAAAAAATTCAAATAGACTGGGTCGTGGCACCTGATTATCCTGGGAGCTGATAAATACAATCAGGAAATCCACATCCCCTCTCTCACAGAGATGGATTTTAAGAGAAAATGAATTCTTTTGCTTATTTGAAGGGCAGCATCTCCTGATTTTGGAAGTTATACTTCTGGCGTAAGGAATGTCTCTTAAAACACAGGATACCTTTGATCCAACTAAAACACCTTGACACCTTATCTTGATTACTAAATAAAGAGCAATACAGCAACTAAAATGTTTTAAAATGTTTTTTGTTTCTTTGCTGGAAAGAGCCTGCTTTGTAATACTTCTAACTCTCCTAGTTCAGTTTCTCTTAATCTTGATCCTTTTCCTTTAATTGATCTCTTCATTCCACCTAATAGCTAATTACATATCAGAGGGCATGAGCAGATGCATTTATCATCATAGTACATAATCAGTGACATTTCAACAAAGAAAAAATAAATATGCAAATAAGAACTCATTAACATTTACACTTGCTGTTTTGAATAATGTCACTGCTTACACAAAGCTCCACACAGAAATTGATGTTGAGCTCAGGGCAAGGGAGACATTTTCCTTAGTATTTTGAGGTTCTTGCTTGTTTCATCATCCTACTGTTGTTCCCGATGCCGAGCTGTAGACATTGTTTCCTCAGCCAGGGAGGAAGCAGATTCGGTACACTACCTCCCTTCCCCGTTTCCTCATCCACACTGACCCTAACCTCTACCCCAGTCCTGCTCACTGCCAGCTTTTATTTACTGTCAAACAGAACCTGCTGGCAGCATCAAAGGGCTTTGACAGACGAGATGTACACATACTCTTATGAGAAGGAAACAAAAGGAAGCATTTTGAAAGGTATGGGGGAAAACACGAGTCTATATCTGATTTGTTTTGCATGTCTCTTTGCTTCCAGTGGGATGTGTCAGTAACCACAGAGTCTTTAATTTCAAGGCTCCCACAGAGGGCAAAACTTGACTCTATAGGTTTAGGGTAGAATACCCTGATGGCAGAATTTCATTTAAGTTTGTGTCCTGTGTTCACCTTCAACATATCCTTGTGCTCCTCTCTCTCTCTCTCTCTCTCTCTGTTTTCCTGCCTACTTTCCTGTGTTTTTCATCGATGCCAATAGAAAAGCATCACAAAGCTGAATGTACTGTAACAATTAGTACATCTAGGACCTTTTAGTGCTGATTGTAAAAAGTTTATAAGCAGTTCTGCATGTTGTCATGAATTGTTCTTAGAATAGAGTCCAAAATTTAGAAATGGTCAATTAATGAGATATGATTAATGTTTTGCCAGGAAACGCAACACATGAGAGCATGGACATAGACGTCAATACCAAACATGTGTGCTAAGAAGAAAAAAAAAGAAAACCAAGCAAATGAATTGGTGTGTGATAAGTTCATTTGGTTTCAGCATTCAAGCATTTCCTCATCCTGTATTATGTGTTTGTTTTCATGGTCTTAGCTTTCCTTGGAGCAAGGAAAATGGACTTGTTTTCTGGATGGAAAAAAAAGGCCCGTGGAATGCGTCTCAAAGGCAGTGAAGCAGGCTCACTAATTGGCTGTTTTTGTGCCGAGGGTTTTGAAATGATCCCTGGAGACGCTTAGGTCACTACCTCTCATATTATAAAAATAAGGGGCTCAGCACAGTGACATGCTGGGCTGTACTGCAGACCTCTGATCGATAAGGAAGAACACTATCAATGGCTGGCCAGCTTGCTTTTTCCTTCAATAGGATTTGGCTCGTAATGTAATTTATTCACCACTCCACCAGCTTAACTGTAGGTAGCAAAGACTGTATTGCTTTGAAAATTAGATTACAAATTTCAATCTTTCCAACACCTTGACTACAACTACAAGTATTCAAAGTCAAAAATGGATTGTGATGCAAATTTTTAGTTGATTTTTTTCTTTTTTGGGGGGAGAGAGGGGGTGTTGTTACTATATTTTAACTGAATGATTAGCTTAATATTATGTAGGGTTACAAGTCAAAGAATATATAGACATATAGATGTTGTTTTTGTATTGACAACCTTACCAAAAATAACCGCTCAAAGTAAAAAAAAACAAACAAAAAAAAAAACACGATTATGACTTTCTTTCATCTTTTCCACAGATGAGTATAAATAAACAGTATTTATTTCAAATTGAACATGTGTTACAACATTTGCTAGGCTTTTGGTGGTGGGGTGGGTGTGCTGTATGTTTGGACTGAGTGAAGCAATGTTAACTCAGTAAATAAGTCAGCATGTTGACCCCAAAGTGCAGCAAACACCAACTTGCTGAACAAAACATTGCTGTCAGTGTTATCAGACTCCCCTCCCCCCCTTATTTGGAACAATGGTTGTTGCAGAATAAAGCATGTGGAAGGCAATCTGGAGCAGTTAAAGAAGCCAACTTGTATCCATAATTTTGCTGGTTTGAGCCATACAATAGCAGGGAACATCTGGGTAGGAAAAGTAAGAGAAGCAGCCCTCCTTTTTTTTAACCACTGCTGCAGAAGGCTTCTTGAGCAAAGCATTTAGCAGTGTAATATACTTTAACTGCTCAGTGGCCAGCAGTACAAATTGTCATTTACACAACTGAATGTATATGAGTATGATGCAGTTTGTTGCTGCAAAACTGTGTCTTCTCAGTTGTATTCAAAGTTACTTCTCCCCTGTTAAGTAATAGTGGATGACTTGATGAATTCTGTCAGGAGCAACAGGTAAACAGTGTTAAGTGGCTTGTGAGACACATCAAAGAAAGTTAATGGCTGGCCCATAGTTTTTGGTCTGTCACAGACTTCCTGTACTGATTATATTGATCATCCTGCTTGATTTTGAGGATCAAGTGGGAACAGTGTATTCTACCAAATAAAATCATGTTACTTACCAATAACTGGCAGAGTACCAAAGACATTGCCCTGGTGAGATAATTTATGTTGCAAGAGGACCGTGACCCTGAGCATCTCAAACACAAGTCAAGGCTTAAATCTCTTTGAAAATCTGTGGAATGACGATAGCTGTTCACAGATGCTTCCAAGCTGACACACATACAGTGTGCAGAAAGACCTTAACAGTACTTTTATAATTTATTAATTCAGGGAGCTGAATGGAGTTGGCAATTCCATTTCTAACTGGCTGCGTGGCCATAGGATTTTAAGTTCTAACATCTGACCACCCTGTATGGGATAAGAAGTTACAAAGAATGGATGACAGGATGAATGGACTTATGACCATTTAAAGTGACAGTGAGCAGCATTAGCCCAGGTGGGCAATCAAACATAATGTAACTAAATAGATCTGAAACTCTTAAATTTCAAGTACAGTATGTAATTTAAAAAAATTACTAAGTATTGCAGAGCTGTAAGCATGTCTATCAAATCCAATACGATAAAACTGTCTAAAAATATTTTATGACATCTTGCTGCAAATTATTCATTTTGACCACATAGTGGCTTGCCTCAGTGGCAATAGTGGCAAATGCATTTTTTTTCCATTAATCTGTCTCCCAGGGCAGATTTTGCTGAGTGCATGTGGTTCTCTGCAGTGCCCTGCTTCATAATCAGATACACCTCGGTGTGATCTGGGGCTCTCAGCTGTCAACAACTCAGCAGCTTCACAGAATGCTTTAATGAGAACAGATTGGATTGTTTTTTGATTTTAAATGTGATTTTTATTGTTAAAGGGCCATACCGGCCATTTTGCATGTTTGAGCCTATTATATTCAATTTTCATACACATAATGGTACTGACAATCATTTCCCAAAACATACTACTGGAACAGTGAATTAAAAATTTTTTTTTCCTACCTTCCAGGCCACCATTGGTTTCAGTTCAATCTGGTATGCTATTAAAATCAATTTGTTGATACTTGAAACATTCTTGGGATAGGTAATCCATTATCATGAACAAGACGTATATTCAGGTNTGATACTTGAAACATTCTTGGGATAGGTAATCCATTATCATGAACAAGACGTATATTCAGGTTTTTTAACTGCAGTAAAAAGAACGGAGTGATCTGAAAATGCTTCCTCTTGCCAGTTCTTAACTACAGCACTTAAATGCACCACTAGGAAGCATTTTCAGATCACAGCCATGGCCGATATGGTCCTTTAACTGCTATTAATTTGTTTTGCATGAATGCATTCTATCTTCACATTAGTATCCTTTGTGATTGCAGCACGTATGCTTATATTCATATTATTGATGGTGATGATCGTAATTAGGCAGCTTCATGCCTATAAATTAAATAGATGCATCGCGCTGTTGGGTTTTTGTTTCTCTTTCCCCCACATTATGTATGGTCTTTGACTGATAAGGTCTTGTTTCAGACTTAAATACTTCATTAAGGGAATTTAAGATTTAACAACAGGTTCTTAATCAGGGTGTATAGATAATTACAGTGACCCATTTTCCTCAGAATGAGTTATGTCTGCTTCAGAAGGATTTTGTTATTGCACAATAAAGGTATATTTTATTCAGCTAATTTAGGCTCCTGGCTTTGGAACTGGCCTACCCGGCATTATGTTCCACTTGATATATCACTTTGTTCTACTTTACTTCAACATCATGAATATGCATTCCCTAAATTTGAACAGCAATTCAGCCATCTAGCTGCATGCTATAAAGAAAATTGAGACTCTGAGTCGGAGTTGTTACCAGGTCACTGCTTCATTGTGAAAGGAGTGTAAATGAATTCGGGTTATTGGGCAGAATTAAACAAGCTGCCATTGCTGCACTGGCACCTCACTTGTAAACCCGTGCAAATACAGGATGTTACTTTTAACTGCTTTTATATAACTTATGCCAATAGCATAAAAGCCTCAGCATTTATGTCAAACATTTCATGCCAGCAAATCAAATCGGCCATTAGCATTGATTTTATAGGCTAAAAACTTCTTCTGGATCCTGGAACTAGAATATGATTCAGATCACCTCCAAAATTTAATCACTTCTTTTTCTCAACATTATCTATCTGTTCCCCAAGTTTCATCGAAATCCGTCCATAACTTTTGGAGATATTGCTAACAACCAGACAGATATGTTATATGAATATACAGTGGGTGAACTGACTACAAAACGGCAGCACTTGTCAAGTCAAGTTTATTTGTATAGCCTAATACCACATACAATGTCTCAAAGGGCTTTTCAGACCCACACATTAGCAGTTCCCAACCCAGGACGAGATCTCTTGAAAAGACAAGGAAAAACTCCTTACAAATCTTATTGTATAAGGAAAATGGAAGAAACCTGGGGGGAGGCTGTTCAAGGAGAGATTCCCTCTCCTCAAATGACCAGGTGTGCAATAGGAACCGCAAGTAGAGAAACAGGTAAATTATAAAGATCAAAATCAAGGAAATATTACAGAACAATATGAACAGCAAATAATCAATTATCCAGTGTCGGTTTAGTCATTATGAAATCAACATTATGATGACTAAAATATGAATCACATTGACTGAATGGTGGGGGTGTNACTCCCTCCCACACTGCACTGTAGGAGGGAAGCCAGCTGGCAGCCAGTTGGATGGACTTCTGGTCACAGCCTAACTTCAGGACCCCAACACACTTGAGTGTGAGGAGGGTACACATATCCAAAAAAAACTTCTTGCTTAACATGGCTGTGCTCTTGGCAGTGAATGTTTATGACATCTATCGTGTTCAGTGATTCATTGGATGTACAAAAGTCTGATGTTGATTGTGCACAGGACATGTTAGTTTGGCTCCACAGTACGATGAGCTGTGTGGCCTCTTCTCTCTGTGCAGACTGAGAGGGTGTTTTTATAAACTCATCTGTCTGCCCTGATGCTGCCTCAGCCTACAACACTGACCATCAATTATTCATGTCATACACAATGTGTGTGACAAAACACATGCTGGCAATGAATATTTAACTCTTGTATTTGACTAGATCTTTCCTTCTTTTTTTATGAATGATTAATTTGGTAAATAGTTCACAGAAAATGAATTTGAAATTAAATTAAATGACTCTGTAAAAAGGAATATTTCATCATCTGCCCATCAAAGGGAAAGTTGGCAGTAACTGACAACTTAGTCCTACATTCTTTTACAAGAGCAATAGCTCAGAACTGCATCACATTACTGTTACAAGGTAAGCAGCTTTGCTAGTTAAACTACCTTCCATGATTTGTTCAGCTTAATCTCTGGAGACAACATGCACAGATGCAGTACAACTGTCTCCTGCAAGACTGCTCAGATAAGCACAAGTGAATTCTTTTAGATGTGCCTCTGTTCACCTGTGCTGGTGAAAGCAATGTTCAGATCAGTCACTGTGTAACAAAAGATCCAGGCTACGCAAGATTTTAACTCACAAAAAATATTTACCTTTTCCCCAGAGTAAACAGAATTTAGTTCCAATGCTTGTGTATGTGCTTGTAATGTTTGGAAGTCTGACAAAAATAATGTATGATGCTGGTAAAGTTATTCATCATTTTCCTGTAGGAACTCTCTTTTTTTTTTTTGTTTGTTTGTTTTCCATGAGAGTAAAACTGCTGAGTTTGGATATTTTGAAGTGTATGATTCATGTGCATTGTGTGCTGTAAGTTTTATTTTTCCCCTGACGGCTGCTTGGAAGCTTTCTTTTGAGGTGTGCACATAGTGTGCACAAATGACACTGACAGAAAGACAGTGAACAACCCTCTAAAAGTGTATTCTTTGTGTTTTGTATGTTGAAATCTTGTCCACACACAGATTTGGTAGTTTCTACTCTGTTTTCATGTATATTCAAGCATTCAAGCATGTCACCAATGCATTGTAATTTAATTTTCTTTGGATTTAGAATCAGCTTTGGAATACTTCATATCAATAATTCTAACTCCCACTGTTTAATTGTAGTGCCATTTGTGTTTTTTGTTTTCTTTTAAATAAATCTACCACTGATCATTCCGCTGACAAGTCCCCACTTAAGTAACATATGTCCTTGTTCCTTGGCTCATGACCTTTTTACACCAATTTCAATGTTAAAAGTTGTTGCTTCAGTTTTGCTCACACAGATATCACAGCAGCAATAGTGGTCTGTTTACATGTTATAAAATAAACTTGTGACCGCATGGTTCCTTGTTTGAATTGCCAGGGTGATGGGAACGATATGTTCAGAGAAAAATAGTGACTCCCAGCTACTGCTGCTAATGGGCATTTGAACAAGAAATCTGCATATTCAAGTGTTCCACTATAACTGTCAGTGATGGTGACCAGGAATTAAAGGCTGTGGTTGCAGCAGAGCTCCCAGCTGTAAATGTGTGTAATGTTTAAGAAAAAAAGTTTCACAAGAACTTTTGCATTGGATTGGTCTCTGATAAAGAATAAGTAGGCAGATAACAAAACATTTCAGTACTGTATATCAATATATTATTATTGGGTATTGTTGATATTGTTAATATTGAACATATTGACTTAATTTATATTGTTTTTGCATGCCCTACTTTTGTAAAGGATAACAGTTGTAATGATGACATTCTTTGTTTTTACAGGTAAATCAGAGAGGGCTTCATTTCTTGGCTATGGAAGAGATCCTGGAGCTTCTGCCTGTCAGGTAAGTTTAAGTTGTTCTGCTGTTAAACTAAACTTACATACAACTTGTTTTTTTGTTTTTTTGTTTTTTTGAGGTGCTTTATTCCTCTGTTATATGAATAAAACTAACTGACATGAAGCAAGTTAAAGAAGTTTCTCTAAATTACAATAGGTGGCCTTATCTAAACAAAACAGATCAAAATATGTTGCAAAAAACAATGTCGGTTATCAAGCTTAACAAATCCTACATGTGAAGTTCGCTGCTAGCTACATGTAGAGATGTTATTATTAAGTTGCTAGACTGAATTTTCAATATTTGTTTTCCAAGTTGACTCGAAAACAACAACAGAAACTGATGTAAACCACCTCCCCATTGTTACCTTTCAGTTTTTGTCCCAGATGGATATCTGAGAGTCACATTTGACACAAAGCGTGTTTAACTCTAAGGAGGACCATTAGGAGGACCATTCACTGGTATTCCTACAACTTTAAAACATTGCATTTCTTCCACTCATCTCAAACAGTTAATCCATGCCTTTATTTAATTTAGCTTGGATTACTGTAAATCCCTCTACTCCTGTCTAAATAAGAGCTTCCTTGACTGCAATCTGTGCAAACACTGCAGCCAGACTTTTGTCAGAACCGAAAGATGGGACCACATTACCCACCTAGCTTACAGTCCCTCTAATCCTTATCCATTGTAACCTCCTTGCACTCCTTCCTGTTAATTTTAGATTTGATTTTAATACTCCGAGCATTTGAGGCTTAACAAGATGTAGCCTCAAGTTACATCTTGATCATTTTAACCCTTTATGAACCAGAACATAGCTGGAGGTCCTTAGTTTTAGTTTTAGTTTAATTTAGTTTATTTATTTACACATACATGAAAACAAAAAATACAAAATTACATTTAAAAAAAGGAAATGTGATGGAGAAATTGCAAAAAAAAAAAAAAAACCNAAAAAAAAAAAAAAAAACCTCAACAGCTCATCTGAGGCAATTCTCCAGAACATGCATGTCAGTATTTAATTTATAGAACAATTAGGAAAAGAAAATTAGGAAAAAAGAAAAATAAACAATAAAATAAAATAATGAAAGAACATTTGAAATCTTTTAGAAGAACTCTGGCAAAATATCAGACTCCAAAGGCAATATACATGAAAAAAAGAAAGAGTTAAAATCCATATGGATAATGTTGTTGAGAAAGAAATAATCCCTTTACAGCTTTTTTAAACTGAAGAGGAGCCAAATTAATGAAATTAGAGGGCAGGACATTCCTTAAGATTGAAACTCTGCATATGTAACCAACTTGTTACAGTTGTTCAACAAGCAGGAGGCTTGAGTCTACAATGAGTGCGAGTAGGATAATTATGAAATTGATAATTAAAGGAATAGAATAGAGTTCTTGAAAAGATGGGGGAAGGATTCTATTTAATGACCCATACACAAATAAACAGATCTGAAGGTGATTAACTTGGTAAACAGTGAGGATGCCAGACTGAGGAAACAGAATTTCATGATTTCTATTTACACAATTTTATGATACGCGTTGCTTGTTTTTGAAGCCGAAATATAGAGCCCAGTTTTGTTGGATAAGTACTCGCCCAGATATATCTATATCTATTATCTACATCTATATCTATATCTATATATAGATATAGATATACAGTATATGTGTGTGTGTGTGTGTGTGTGTGTGTTAAACACTGAGGTTGCCACTCTTTTATATTATTCTATCATCTATAGATAATAGAAATTCTTCCCAGTTTTCCAACACTTTTATCCATTTTGAATGTAACTGAATTTTCCATGATAAAGATTCATCAAGATGTACACCCATAAATCTTATAGACTACTGTATGCTTTAGCAATGATAGAGCTATTAATTTCGATATTTAAGGAGGGCTCTTAGGCATTGCCCTTTATATATTGCTAGATCCACATTTCAAACTAAATGTAACTAGAGCTTCTTTCAGATATGGAATCTGTTAAAGTGCTGACATCACCTGTCTGTTTAAGTGGTGGCTTTTTGGCCATTCAAACATAGATGTCTTTGAGGCAAAATACGATAAAGGCTTTGTTCAAACATGTCAGAATCTTTACGAATAGAGTCACAATTCTCGCGTCAGATATGGCATCTGCCAGGTGAGACTAACACCAGGTAATGGTAATGCCTTTTTTTAAGCAGTAACAACAACATAAGGAACAAAACGAGACAATTAAAATCAAAGAAATTTTGATGTGCAACGTACAATATTTTTGGTGTTACTATTAATCTTCTGTATACGTTTGGGACTCTGAAAGTATTTAACAAGAATGAATATGATATTTAGCCAATAGAATTATTAAGTTTATAAGATCTAGCAATTGAGGATCCAGGTTGCTTTTGAAAAGTATGTCATAATGTGTAAAAACAGGACATTTTCAATTTTAAGAGATACCCAGTTGTGCACCTCTTTCCAAAATACTGAAGTGTATGAATAAACTTAAGGAAAAGATGTTCAGTTGTTTCTTTTTCAGCAGGAAAGAACTTGCAAGGACTTAAATTTCCTGTATTGCATGTTCCTTTGTTGGCAGGGTGACTATTTATTCACACCTGGGCCATGAAGGAAGTGTTACGGCAATGTTACTAGGTCCTACCTAGTAAAATTGCCAATGCTGCTTTTACAGAAATGTGACTCTGGGTCCTTTTCAAACATTAGGCTGAGTTGTTAAATTTCCAGTCAATTAACAGCATGGGGTGCATGTCTGAAAGGGATTTAGGGTATTGCAGTCAAGCCCTTGTACACTGAAAGACCCTCCCTATAGCCAGGTAAAGGAACCTCTGTCATTCTGCCAAATCTTACTGAAGTCATTGTCATTTCCATATACAACATACATTTCTTTTCTTCCATCTTGCATCTAATCTCCACTGGAAGTGTCATCTAGTTTAAATAGATGTGTTAATTCAAATGTTATAATTTTAGACACATGCGATTGGTTGATGATAATGATCAGTTTTGAAAGTAAACGTAAGACATATGTCAATAAATATATGTTTGATCCCTGGGTCCAAACCTGAGAGAGAGAGAGAGAGAGACAAAAAAAAAGAAAAGGTTGAAGGGAGGATCTGTGATTTCAGTTTATAAGAAAACAGCAGAAGTATGTTGTATCATGTCAGTACTGTAGAATTAGCAACAGACTGGGAATTACATTTATGTTACAGCTCTTTACCAGTTTTTGTAGGTCCACATTTCAAATCAGAGAAATATTCTTCATGTCCCTTACAGCATCTTTCACATATGGTTTAAAGGATATTGTAACGTTATTTAGGTATTTTGAACTATTCTGAATTTCTTGGCACATTTGTTAGGATTGTTTATCAAAAATCAAACCAGTGTATTTAATGTCTGTTAAAAGGTGTCACTGGTTACTGTGCAATCCTCAGCCTGCAAAGGGGATTCCAAGGGGCACGTGAGTCAAGCTTACAAGCCAACTACTACACATACTATACCTCTGAGTTGTACTCATCTAATCCCTCACCATTTTAGCCCCACCATTTAAGGTCTGCAGATTACTCTAATTAGACCAAGCTCTTAATTGGCCCCTTAACCCACTTTGTTGGGGGTGCAGAGGTCAAAGAGTCACTGGTGACAGAATGACATGGTAGATTTGAGAAGTTGGCTTGTCTCTCTCTGTGACACAGAATAAACAGCAGAATAGTAAGCAGAGAGCATTAGTAAACAATCTGACAAGTAAATGTCTAATGCCACATACTTTCCAAACAGTGGCTTTGACCAGCCTGGTGACCTAAGAATACAGAGGTGGAAAACTGGCTGTTAAGTTGTTTAACATTGGTTGACTTTAATTAAAATTTCCCCATATTTTCCACTTGCTGTAAAACTTTGCAGAAATTGGAAAATGTCTTGTATGTAAAAGTGATCTATAGTATCATGTTATATATCAGAAAAAAATTACATTAAGAAACTGTAAACTAATGATGGGAATTTTATGTGTCACTATTAATGTTAGTTAATGTAATGATTACTTAACTAGTAAAACAAAAACTAGCTGAAGGGAGAAAATGACAGAGTGAATAAGCAAGAGAAACTAAAGTGAAAAAAACCTTATATTTCATTGTGGTTACATAGAGTAGAATAAACACCCGAAACATACTCAGCAGCCACAGATCATGGCAGGCCAGCAGCCATAACTTCAAGTGTTGGCGGGCTGTCTCCTTTGACAGTGCATACAAACATACTTCTGATAATAAATTAGCAGTTTTTCTTTCGTTTTAACCATTTGTGCTTGTTTTCTCTTTCAGTCTTCTCTAAGATCAGAAGTCGGGGTGGCGAATCCTAGTTCTGTGGCCACATCGGGGAAATCAGCTGCTCCATTCTACTCTTTCACTGCAGCCAACCCAAGAAGGCGTTCTCTACAAGACCCTCCTCCCATTGGTCTGTGCCATCTCAATTCATACCTATTTTCCAGTGATATTTTTTCCTGCAAGTTGAATACAGTTTCTAGTCAATAAATGTAGTTTTTATATCAAACCAACTTTAAAAGATGATTTTTCCTTAACGAAAGGAAAAAAGAAGTTGAAATCTAAATATATAGATAAGTAGGTCTATTTTAATTGATCAACCACAGTCAGTATCTTTGATGACTAAGTCACTTCCTGTATCTGCTTCACAGTAAAAGTCTTACGATGGTTTACAGCAAAGTAATACAGCAGAAGTGAGCAGATCTGTTAGGTGACAGGAAGAACTGTAACATGAGAGTGAAACAAACCTTTAAATCACAGCAGCTACTATACTATGCTACACAGTGAACATAAAAGGTGAACCTATCAAGTTTTCTTTAGCCCCCTTCATTACAACATGCTAAGCTAATGGCTATCCTGATATCTGCACAGCTTCAGAATGGAGACAGTCAGTTTTGAAGAGGGCCGTAACATTACTTGTTATGGTGGTTACCCCCTTTTCTGATGACAAATACATGTAATCACCCCACTCTAAGTATGTTATACTGTGCCAGTGGAAGAAGGGCATAAAGTGAGGTGAATTTAGACAACACATACTAGGTAGAAGTACAAAATAAAAGTAAATCCTTTACAAAATTATACCTGAATTGCATTGAACACCCTGATATATATATATATATCATAAAATCAGTTATCATTCTTAAAGTTGTGTTATTGTAAAAGCTTTTGATGAATTTTGTTTGTGGATCCTTGTCTGGACAGAGTTATGGTGGGTTTACAGAGTATTTATTGTTGCTTCCTTTTTGCTGAATAGATGTGCTTTTATCTTTCCTCAGATCCTCCACAAACAAAGAAAGTTCGCAAGGTCCCTCCTGGTCTGCCTTCATCTGTGAGTGGAAAATCACCTACCTCTCATATAAATAGATTTCACAGTGAGCTTATTTAAGTATACACACACACACACACACACACACACATACACACACAACATGCACACACTCCCGGCACTCGCACATAAAAATGCTCTTGACATCAGCAGCTCACTTTGTGGATGGCATTTCAGTTATTTTTGTGAACTTCTGAAAGACTCAGCAGTGACACCATTGCTGCCATGTTATTGCACAAAGCCAGTTTTTGTTTTTCTCTGTCAAGGTTTCGACTTTACATGCTCTTTGTTTGCATGCTGCTGTTGTTGAGTGTTTGTGTGGAAATGTCTCTGTAGATTACGTCTGTGTGTGCTTGTGCATATGTGTTGCGTGCATACATAAATGAATGTGTCTGTGTGCGCATGCATGCATACACACGTGTACCTCGCGGTGATTGATTTTCAGTGCTGCCCTGTCAAAGTCTCCCCTCCTCACAGCTTCTCCTGGGAGAAAGAGAGGCTGTCAGAGCAGATCCCCAGCTTTGCTCTTTTGATGTTTAATTAGTCATTACGTAGCCGAACAGGAGGACAGACAGAGATTAATAGCACAGAATATCTGAAATTTCTATTGGTAATGATCCCGGTGGAGCAAAAACCATTAGGATGCAGAGAAGTGTGGAGCTCAGCTTGTGTTCGCTTAGACAGGGGGGTGTTTGAGTTCATTAATATGCATAAATCGGTAAGTCAGATGTTCACTGTTAAAACCCTGGTGGATTGGCTAAGGTTCCATTAAGCTTTGCCTTAGATTTGTAGAACTGGTACACTTGAACATTTCTTTTTCTCAACAAGAAGCAACTGGTTTAGCCTTTTTTTTTTTTTTTTTTTTNTTTTTTTTTTTTTTTTTTTTCTGTATCCGAGGGAGTCAGAGACTGGATTTGTCTTTCAGAGCTTTGATTATTGCCACCTCTACTGCTGTTTCTCTGAAATCAAATATGCAACAGGCCATGGAACATAAAAGCCATGTGTTTTGTTTCTGGATTTGTATTTGAAAAGAAGTTTGTCAGAGTGTGAGGGAGAGAAGCAGTCTTTGGCACTATGAGAAACGTGTGCTGCCTTTTTCTTAAATAAGTGATATATTTGAGGTCTTGTCAGACAGAGGGAGGGGAAGCAAAGAGTGGTTGCCTCGCGGGTTACATCTCTTTGTTGTGTAAATGGACACTGGGCTTTTATTTGTCAGTACTTAACACATGGGCGCAGGTGCGTTTCTGTGACTCATAAGAGTACAATCAAGCAGTACAATACTAGATAGGGAAAAACAGCGACAGAGCATGTGATAAAATACAGCTTCTTCTTGTCACTCAGTACTGCTCAGAACATAAAGCCTGGAGCTTGGAGGAATTATCCCAGTTAGTCTTTGATCCCATTTGAAAGAAAAGCAGTGCTGAATAAAGGGCTATAGGTTTCTTATAACCTGCTCTCAGAGAAAGGAAAACATAAAGCATGTTTTTTTTTTTTTTTTTTTTTTGATAAGTGGTATTTGAGGAAGAAGGTTGAGTGGGTGGTTGTCTGGCATCTTTTAGAAGGTGTAAGAATATTGGATTGTAAGGAATCATAGGTGAGGAAAGGTGACTTGAACTGTTGGATAGTGCAAAGAGGTATACTTGTGGCCCTGAGAAATGTGTATAGTGACTGCTGCTGAGTGCAAGTGTGAATATGTCTAAGGATGGTTATCAGCCAAGACCTGTGTTTGTGTCACTGGCACCATCAGTGGAGATAGTGGTGGTGGTGGTGGTGTTGAGAAGTGCTGAGGGGATAGTGCACCTGCAGGTAGAGCTGCTCTGCTAGCGGCAGCTGTGAGAAGAGCCTGCAGCATACCTGTAAAGCATGAATGCAGCTGCAGATGCCAGTGAAATGTTTTGCTTGTGTAAGCAAGCGCAAGAACCTCACCAGAGACCTGAATAGCTGCTTGATTTAAAAAAAAAAAAAAAAAAAATCAACACAGTGCTTGCTATCATTATTTCTACTGCTGGGAAATTTCTTATTTATTTATTTCGTTCTCAAAGCTCTTTTTCCACTCGCGCGTATTCTCTCTCCTTAGACTAAAAATAGATGTAGGAGTTTTAAATCAGATCTGCAATGCAAGTTGCAAATCCAAGCATGATGTGTGTGTACACTACATGAGGGAATTGAATCAAAATATTTATGGGAGCACATCCTCTCTGCATTTAGGTTCTGACACTGTAGTCCACCAGGATGTGAAGGCTATCTAGACCAGCCAGCTGGTGATTGCAAACATTTAAATGTTTATAGGTTTTTTTTTTTTTTCATCTTATATACAAACACCCTTCCCCCTCCACTACACACATACATTTCCCTGTGGTCTGGTTAGATGTGTGCTTGCAGTCATGGATATACCATAGATGTGGTGTAATGTGGCAAGACTACAATATCCTATTATCTACATTATTTTAAGCAGCCATTTAGCCTAGTTTTCTTTAGCCTTACCAAGTGCAGAAGTTGAACATGTGCCTCAGAAAAATGATCAAGTCGTTGCTAACAAATTAAAATGTAACTTACAGTCTTGTTTGACAAAAATCTTTAAAAACATCAAGCTTTACCTTTTTACTTGCTATAATTGGCTCAAGAGAGAAAGGGCATAGCATGGTGCTATTGGACAGACAAACTACAGTACTACTCTGAGGGATGCTGACGGGCAACTATGTTGGGCAGAGAGATTTATGGGAAGCAGCAAGTGCATGATGTGTGTGTGTGTGTGTGTGTGTGTGTGTGTGTGTGTGTGTGTGTGTGTATGTGTGTGTGTGCGTGCCTGTATAATAGTTTTTTTAGCTTACAAACCCTTGTCAGAGCTACGATGGCTTGATGTGACACTTCTTCCCTGGCCTTCATGATGGTATGGCTTGAGGATGAGAGAAAGGATGTGTTGGGCTGAGGATCAGCTCCCTCAGGGAGTTTTGCAAGCAAGAATCCTGAGTGTGGATGACAAAAAAGATTGACATTTGCTTTTGACAGATCACTCAGACGCTGTTGTTTCTGAGAGATTTATACTGCTGGAGCTTTAAGAAAGGAAATCTGCCTGAGGCTCCCAATCTTATGACTCAGAAATTTTCCTTGGAGTGTTGACTGGTGCATGATGTTCAAAAGATGGTTTCTCTGTCATTGTCTCTATTCATTTGATTTTAACAGCAAAAAAAAAAAAAAAAAAAAAAAAAAAAGATCAGAGTGTTGTACAACTATAACCTTCCTGTTGCTGAGAGAGCAGTTAATTTGAGTTTTTCCTTTGAACCTCAGCAAGCCAGGACAAGGTAAACTTCAGCTTTGGTGGATAGACCTCAGATGAAATGCATCAGTAAAGCTCCTTGTAAACAGCCAGGATCCCACAAGGTTAAATTTTGTACAATTCTTGGCAATGCCAGAAATCCAGTGCAGCACAAATGAGTATATTACACACATACACCTTATCGCTCCAAAATGTTTTTCAGAGTTGGTAGGTCTGGCCATGTATTTTATTTTCAGGTGACAAAATTATTTAGCACATGCAACTGGCGAGGGACAGTATGCTAAGCTCTGACCTGACCCCAGTTAGTGAGCTCTCTAGAGACAGTTTCATCAGATTGCTGATTAGATAGACACCCTTGGTTTGACTGGGATGATCCTGAAAAGTTGCAGCCACCTCTGGGACCATGGCTGTGTGTTTATCTTTGTTTGAGTTGCTGAAATTTACCACTGACATTAGAGGCTGGAGATAATGGAGCAGGCAAACAAGCCAGAGGCCTGACCTCTTTCATCTGCAAGGAGAACAAAGAGTTAAAAGGACAAAGAGTACAAAAATAATGCACAGATTAAAGTCATTACTCACATTCCTGCCTGTTGTAAATTATTGATGTAGGGCTTGCGTGAGTGTAAGGCATTAATGCAGACCTTGATTTTAGATCGCTGGCAGGCTCAAGAACATGGACTGTCAACAATCACTAAGGTAGAGTGTTTGTTATTTAGAGAACATCTAAGCATGGCTGCTGTGACCTGGAAAGCACATCACTAAAGCACATGAAGCTCATGTAGCTGAGATTCGTAACTGCAGGACATACAGTTGTAGGTCATAGGTTATGTGTAACGCCATGTGTGGGAGGGATAAAACACACTAGTCCCTTTGCTCCTGATAATCCATCTAATGGCACTAGTGGTCGCAAATCAGGATCAGGATCTGTTCGGTGTGGGATGCCTCAGTTTGTTCCCCTTGGTTAAATGTGGCTATGGTATTTAATACATTGCAGTAGTGAATGCTGTAGAATAAGATGTGTTTTTTTTTTTTTCTTCATTGGTTACATGCTCTGGTGCTGGTGACAAATATCAGAGTGAAAGGGTAAGGTAGATAAGGTTGTATGAGCTTGTCCCCCTGCTGTCTGTTTGACACACAAGTAGTAGATTGTTACAGTATAAAAAAAAACTGTAAAAAATTATGTTTCTACTGGATAATTCATGTAACTGATGCAATGACATGTAAAATGTAAAATGTAATTTTCTCATGCTTTATGTAGTAAGAAAGTAGTCACGCTTAAACGATATGTGACATAATCATTAATTTCGAAACCATGGTTTTCTGCTACCATGGGCTACTTGCCTCTTTCCCTGGAGCGGACCTTGCTTGGTGTTTTCCCCTCTGGCTTTCCAGTGATGGTGTGACTTTCTGCTTCAGGCAGAAGAGTCACATACTGGATATCTTTAAGAATGGACTGAAAACATAGAATTTCAGGAAGTGCATTGTTAATTTCTCACTGCTGAATAAAATCACTCGTCCTCATTATGTTTTCTGTAAAAAGACGGCACTCTGTCTCCTTCCAGCATATTCGGTAATCTTAACTCTTGCACTTCACTTTTGCTTTTCTTCTGCTCATATAGCAATTCAATCTTAATGATTTTACTGATTTAAATGTAAGTTTCTATGAGAAACCACATCAGTTAAAAATCTAAAATGTACAGTAATAAAAATAAGTGTGTATGTTAGAACATACTCACAATTTGATACATGCCATGGTTTTTAGGTCATAGTCAATGTAGGTATGTTGTGGGTACAAAGGGGAACAATGAAATGAAGAGCTAGTATGTAGTCTTAAAAAGAAAAGAAAAGCAAAAGCATTATGTAGGTATTGCTCCATATGTGAATTAAAAAATAAAGTTAAAATTCTTTGTTATGTATGGCATATTGTGGCATTTCATTGGTGATATACAGACCAGCAGTTTAATACAGTGGCCTGATGTGAATCTGCAGCAAGAGGATGCTTGAACACTGTGCGGAAAAGAAGTTGCTTCCCAGTTTTTGCCTTGTTTTTTTAATTGACACACTTGTATGATGTCATTGCAAATGACTAAACTTGATACTTTTTGCTTATAAAGCCCTTCATAATGAAAGTTAAAATTATTTCATAACTGATTCTAGTCCAAGCTTTTCTGTCTCTCTGTTCTTTGTCTCAATGTAAAACCTTCATCCACATTAGAGCATTGCTGTCTTCTTTCTTCGTTATTTAAATACTCTGCATAATGGTCATACTCCTGGGTGGACAAACTCAAAGGAAAGACCTCGTATTGGAGAGCTGTGGAACTAAGATCTGAAGCAGAGAAGGTGAGAAATGTCGGGGTTAACAGCTGGCGTTGACAGTCTCAGAATGTCAAGTAGCTGGAGTCAGCCAAGTTCATTCTTGTTTGGGATTTATTATGTTAAGTTATTCTCTTAAATTCAGCATGTATGTGGATCTGAACAAGCTTAGCATTCTTTTTGTGTAGCAGGGAATCTGTTTTGTCTAGACCTTGATAGACGTCCAGGAAAGACAGCTAACAGCACATCTCCTCATTACGCTGGATATCTGTGAGCTACAGTTGTACTGCTCAAGGAGCATCATCACTTCGTATGTTTAGACGCACATTATGCTCTGAGAATTGGTCTGTACTGGGATTAAGGCAATAATGCGAGCAAGATGGATGGAAATCATATGATTTCGTGGTTTTCCAAATATTCATGACATGTTGTCTAGGTCAGCTTACTCTAAGCTCACTCTAATTTATGCCAATTTCAGTCTAATTAATATGTACAAATATCATTTAAAAAAAATCAATTAAGCTGCATGTAATCAAAGTTTTAACTTGCATATAAACATTCTGAGTGAGGACAGAGTGATGGCAGGAGAAAAGCACTATGTTTTTCTCACTACATTTAAATCACACAAGTGTCTGTCAAACTCAGTTAACAGAGAAGCAGCCAGCAAATGTCTCCACAACCACTTTCAGGGCATGGATATGTAAGGAAATAGGAATATATATGGATATATATGGAAACATGGATACATTGATATATATAAGGAAACAGGAAACCAGTTAATTTAAACAGGAATTCACAGCATTTCATAAAGTGGGCTGCTGCTGGTGATCATACTTTAGACTAATAAGCCAAAATAGCTAAAACTTAAAAAAAAAAAAAAAANAAAAAAAGAAAATGAAGATATCTGATTGAATTAGAATCAGTCCATTCATAGTAGAGCCAGCAGCTTTGGAGAGTGGGGGTCAGAAATCCTCCATGCACCCCCCTACTCTCAGAGTCAGCCCTCCCTAATTAGAACCAGAGCCTCTTACAGGAAACAATCTTCCTGTCTGATGACATCATTGCTAAATCCACACATGAGATGGAGGTGACCTCATCCTGTGGATTTGCTCAGTGTTTTTGAACACCCAAACAAATCCCAAGAAAAGCACCTTCTGATGAGCGGTGAGTGTCAGAGATGGGTAGTGTGAACAGGTGGGTGGAGCTGCGCTTGAGCTGCATTTCATAAGGTCTGAGCTGCTGGCTGAGAAGGAAATAACCACTGAGACCATTATTCTGTTCCATACAAAAGCAGGGGAAGGAATCTAGTTCATAAAAATGTTTAGGATGGATCTACTGTACCATTCCTTACATTCTGTAGGTAGCTCAGGATTTATCTGTTGGAACTTGTAGGAAATTATTTGTTTTATGCATGTGCTGCTGATGTCACGTATTAATGTGATCCTCATTTGTCTCTTGGAGTTTAATAAAATAAAAAGTTTCCCATGATTTGAAATGCGCAGACATTCATTGTTTGTCTTAGTGCAAAATAACTATAAAAAGAAACAGGCTAGCAGTGTCCTGAATCAGTCAGCACTTGTATGATACGTGTGCATGCTTCCCCAAATTAATGCAGATTCTCTTTGCTTTCATGTGCTTTGTGCTCAACACTGAGCTCTGTGTCTGGACTTGTTTTAGATCCTTCAAACACTTCTATCACGACCATTTTCCTTTAAGCATCAACTTGAAACGGGGCCAGAAATAAAGCGGTAACAGCATGTAGAGCCAGTGTTTTGGAAGAGTTTAAAAGAATCCCAGAGAAGAAAGGGGGATAAATAATAACAGTACTAAAGGAATAGCATAATAAAAGCCTAGTTTTCTTAGGGAAGTGGAAGCTTTCATCTTTCTATAACAATAATGTTCTCAATGAGTCTGCTGGCCTGTGTTTAGTCCAGGAAGCTTGGAGTGGCAGACATGAAAGGCTCCAGTCAGACTGTACCCACTGTGCTCTCAGTGGAATATACTATCTGTCCTCTCCTTTCTTTTCCTCGCGTCTCCTTTGCTCTGTCCTCCTCCTCCTCCCCCTTCCCACATGTTAAAGGTAACGGGGAGCTGTGTGGCTTGTAGTGACAGTAAACTATGGTAAAGTGGCTGTCGATGTTTTGCTTTCCCCCAAGTGCCCCCCTGTCTGAGGCCCCCAGGGTTTAGGAAATGGAGCATTATTTTCCTGTTCTGACGTCACAAGTCAGCCTCTTTGCAGCTGTTGTGCGCTTCACAACTCTGTGTTTACAGTCACTTCTTGACAAGAGGTTTCATTCAGAGAACACCAACCGCTTTTTTTTTTTTTTAGGTTTCATTAATGTTCCATTGGTCTTTTCTCCTTCATTATCTAGATTAGGAAACCTACATGTAACATGTTTAAGTGTATTCCTTTACACGTTGAGTGTTCATGTTCCCTTGCTGATGACTGCTAACTGGTGTGTGTGTGGGAACAGGTTACATTTATTGTCAGATGGTTGTGTTACTACAAAAGCCATATTTTGACACACTGCCTGCAAACTCATTTAATCATCACAAAAACAAAAGATTGAATGTAAGATTTAAACCCTGTGAAGGGAACAGACTCAATGGACTTAGTTCTGCACTCATTTGGCTGCCTTTGTATTAATGAAATCCCACTTACAATGAAACGGTTTTAGTTCCAGTTTGGTGGGGTTACCCTGCAGAAAATCTGCATTTTTTTATGTCTGGAATTATACATTTCTCTCTCTCTCTCTCTCTCTCTCTCTCTCTCTCTCTCTCTCTAAATCCGCTCACACATTTGTTTTCTGTCCCACCCACTTCCCTTTATCTTTTCTACACCCACCTCCCTGTTGCCTCCCTTCCCCCCGTCCTTTTCCTCTTTGCCTCAGCACTTATTAGGCTTAAGAGAGGGATGTACCATATGAGCCACTCCCTTCTGACAGGCACCCCTTCTCATATTGAGGAATGGTATAATCCTGCTTTGCATAAGTTTCCTCTGAGTGGGTCTGTGTGTGGAGGGCCAGGACTGAAAGAATTATTAGTCCCTTTTGAACTGTTTGGATGTATGTCTAGGGAGAAAGCTAGGTTGCTGCTGTAGTTTACCTTTATCACTTCAATTGTTGAAGCTATAATGTATTGTGCTTACCCTGTCCCTGGAATGGGCAGTAACTCCTTAATGTATTACTATAACGGGAAATCGGTGAGTAATCTCTTTGGGAATGTGTGTGTTAGAAACACGGGAGAGGGGGACGAAGTGTGTGTGCGTGTGTGTGTGTGTGTGTGTGTGTGTTCATCTGACTGTCTGTCTCTGTCTGCCTGTCCGATTGACTATGCTTGGGCCATCCCTGAAATTTTTGTAATTTTAGTCAAATTTTTTAAACATTAAAATATGTGTACCTGTGTGTGTGCGTGCACATGCATGTGAATGCGTGCATGTATTACAGGCTCCTCTCTGTTGAATTTTCATTACATCAGTAACAGTTGTATGACAGTTCTATGAAACTTGCAGTTGAAGTATGTTAAATGAGTTAAAAATTTTTTTTTTTTTTTTAAATGTAGCCCAGCTCTGTTCAAACAAGTGAATATTCTGAGCTTCAAAAGTCCCAATATGGTGTTGAGTTAAGTACAAAAAAGTTAGAGCGTAATTTTTTAACGTCTTCTCATGGACAGAATTAAACAGTGTGGTAGAAAAACTTTTTGTAGCAGTGAATTTATTTTTACTGGCTGGTTGCTTCGGCTCGGAGACTGGGTTGAAATAATAACAAGTGGGAGTCTGGGAATGATTAAGGGAAAGAGGCTGCCTGTTGAGGTTAGACTTTCCTGTTTGCAGATTGAGCTCCAAGCACCAGTGTTGCTGTTATTCCATCTGTTTTTAATCACGTCGGCATTCTTGACGCCACAGGGAGCCTAATGTGATTTCTGAACTTCTCTGTAATGACCTCTTTTAGTTTTTGTTACTCTGAAAATGTTTTCTGAGTGCCTTTTTCTGTAAATTCATGCATCATTGTGTGCATAGTCTTTTTGTTGTTCTTTCACTGTGGTTTTGAGTAATTAATTTGAAATCCAGTTGTACTTTTATTTCAGGGTTAATAGAAGGTGTTACTTTGATTTAGAACCTCATCTCTTTGTCGTAAAAATAATCTAGTGGGTTTACTACTCTGCTCAAGGACACAGTGGTCTTACAATGGGTGAATGAGATCTGATTGTATTTCAGTAAGCTTGAAGTAATGATCCTGTCTTAAGCAAATTACACACACACACACACACACACACATAGAATTCCACCTGTCATTGCCTGTGTTATTTTTTTCTGTTATATAAAGGGCACGTGCGATTGAAAGAAAACAAAGTTTACCTTTTTATGATCTTGTATTGAAAAGGTCATCTTACTCAGGCTTGTGTTTCAAGTTTCTTCCTAACCCATTACAGCATTTCCTCTTTGTTCCCACTGCACAAAAGATGACTTTGATCTTTTTTATATTAAGTATTAACAGGCTAGTGTTATAGTTGCTGATGGGGGGAAAATTGAGAGCATGTGGACCAAATGGATAAACTTAATGATCAAAAGCACTTGTTAAAGCCAGCACCAACTTTTTTTTACTTGCAAGAAAAAAGAAGGACGGTGTTCGTTCTTTGCATCAACTTGATCCACGATAATTTGGTATAATGCAGAGTTGCATAGCAGGCTCACCATCTGGAGCACTGGGAGAATTCACAGTGGGCTGTTGGCTTGCGAGCTGGTGGCACGGAACCAATACAGATGGAGCAGCTCACTGATCTTTCTTCCATTGCGTTAGTTAAAAAAAAAAAAAATTGAAGCAAAAGTCCTGTGGTAACTGTTAGACCATTTTCCTTATTTTGCTTCACAGAAAGCATCCCTTTCATAAATACAGTATTAGAAAATTACGTCCTTAAATGATCACACAATTCTTGTATGGAGGACATGTCTTGTCTTTCATTGCAACAGGTTATACCATGACTTATGACATTTAACATTGTCCTCGTGTGCATATGTGGCAGGAAGCATGTGTGCATAAGTGTGTGCAGTGTGTGTTTGTGGGGTGTATGTATTTACCTGCTGTGTACTACACACACATATTGTGAGTGTATAATGATGCTGCATCCATGCCAAAAGACAGATTTTATGATAGTAATGATGAATTGTATTGCATTGTGGTTGCTGCTCTATATTTAGAGCATTTGATTTCCAGTGGCTGCTCTGCTGTTATACTTGGATAAAAGCTTTAGCTGCTGTTGAAACTAGAAGTACAAAATATATTAAATATGCTGGTTCATTAATAACTTGCCCAAGTTATAAGCTAAAGTGCATGTTGATGCACTTTGATGTTGTTTAGTAAGATGTTGGGTGGGGACTGATGGGATTGATGGCAGATTACAGCGGGTATAATGTAATAGATAATGGGACAAGTTAATACATATAAAATCTTTCTCTTCTCTTCTCTTCTCTTCTCTTCTCTTCTCTTCTCTTCTCTNAAGTTAATACATATAAAATCTTTCTCTTCTCTTCTCTTCTCTTCTCTTCTCTTCTCTTCTCTTCTCTCTGTAGGGTAAGCAGTGAGTAATACATAATTACATTTAGTAGGCTGGTAAGATAGAAATTTCAGGACTGACAAGGTTTTCCAGTCACGCTCGGTCTTGCACAGTTTTATAGAAGTAAATACTGAGTCCTTTATTTCACCCAAATCATTGGCAGGTATTATACAGAAATTTTAACATGCCCTTCCAAGCACGCTGAGCTGTAGTTTGAAGAGCCAATGTGTTAAGCCTTTATAAGTATGTAAGATTTGGGCTTGAAACAAAATGCCCCAGAGATATGGTTCGATTCCAAGCAATGACATGAAAAACAGGACATGCCATCATGAGTGCATTTGAACCTCTTTCAGCTTCTTGGCCATTAGCCTGAAATTTTTTTCCCCCTCAGTTATTTTTTTTAATATAATTTCCTTCCTATTACTAGGTTACTATAGGTTGACAGCTTGTGGTTTAACATTTGAAATTTTGATTGGTGTGGCATGAACATCAAATGCAGGTGCAATAGGCTTTGGGATACAAGGGAAGATCTGGAAGGAATTTTCACTTCTTAGCTGAAACAGAGTGCTGTTGCAAAGCCAAGTTGCAGTGCTGACCTAATAACTCAATACAGCGTTTTTTCATCTGAAATGGGATTTATTCATCAATGGCTGAAAAAAATTCACTGTCATTTTCTTTCTTCTGTCGTAACTTTAAAACATAATTCTCTAACACTTCCCTAACACTATCAGATGTTAAAATGATCATAAAATTTATGTTTTCCTTACTGGTGCTTTTTATTATTATTAGTTTAGTAAAGCTGTCAAGTCAGTGATCATCTTTGTGTCTTCTTTGACACTGTATGCCAGAGTCGGACTGGCCATTGGAAAAGGCGGGACTTTCCCCGCTGGGCCACAGCCTTTGGTGGGCCGGCCGGTGGCCTTTGCACTGCACAATCTAGTATTAATTAAAATTAAGTTAAACTAAGCAAACATAATTTTTCCTTTCATAATTTTCTTGGCACTTAGATGAAGAATGGATTCTAAAAAGAGAAAGGGAGGCACTGAGAAAAAGCAGACAATTACGGACTTGTACATTTAGGCCCCCCCCCCTGCTCCCGCCAACCGCTAGACACCTTAAATTCCTGGTAAAAATTAGAATCCCAATCCAACCTTGCTGTATGCTAGTGAGCATTGACTCAGGATGTGTGAATAGTGGATCTAAATACATTTTTATTTGCAGTATAGTGTGAAAGATGGTGTGGTATACAGTATGGTCCAACAACTGGTATACGTCTGTGTAAAGGTCTGCGCTAGCCAACTGAATTGAATGACAGCTTTTAATTAATGGCATTGTAAAAGGAAACCTAGGCGGACCCTCTCTTCCATAAGCTGGCGGAATGAGGCACCCAGTGTTTGGGATGGTTTATTAATTCATTGACTGGTTAGCCCAGGGTAAAAAGGACAATTAACATTATCCACTGCCATATGCTACCCATTGACTCTCAGACAGAAGTACAAAAAGCGGGAGCCCGTGTGAGGCTAACCTGAGATCTCCATGGAACTGCGATCAATGCTGGTCACATGTGTACGCCAGAAGACCCATGAGAGCTCCACCCCTCCCAGAATACTTTAATTACACCGCCAGACAACAACACTGCTCACTCAGCAAAGCCCAACAGCTCTGAGTCTCACCTAAGCTGACTGAGTTCTGCATTGATATTATGTTTTCACGTGTGTGTGACTGAGAGAGAGAGAGAGAGAGAGAGAGAGAGAGAGAGAGAGAGAGAGAGAGAGATTTTATTTCTATGCAGTACCATGTTCATATATTTTGGTTACACTGCATATTTTTCAGCAGTGTTATATCATAAACTATAAACATGCTAACAAACTAAACAACCCTTCTGGCCATCATCACATCTATAGGCATTAAACCAATCTTTGAGGTACAAGCTGTCTTAATGCCAACATCTGAGCGTGATGTCGGGTCATTAAAAGAGGAATTTATCTTGTAAGTGAACAGAGAATGGCACACGGACTGGAAATGGGCAGGTGGAATCTAGTTGGCAGGTCTTGCTCTGATTAGTGTTACATGATGATGGGGAATAGTTCTGCCTGTGGGAGGGAGAATTTGTTCAGTCTTTCTCTCCTTTGCGCTCAGTCTTTCTCCCTCACCCTTACTCCCTCCATCTGGAGTGGATGAAGTCAGAAACCACATCACTGGTGTTTGGCCTCCAGTCCCTTTGATCCTCCTGCCTAGCTTTGCACACGCACAGTTGTACAACAGCATGTCCATTGTGCTTTTCCTTTCACTCCACCACCAGCTTGCAGATACAACTATTAAAAAAAAGCAAAGGTGACTGTTTTTGTAGTACTTATTTGATTTCTGTCTTGACGGGAGAGCAGTAATTTGCCAAGCATTTAGTTTATGCATGGTAGCAGGTATCATTGCACTTCCATTTAGACATCGAAATGATCTGAAATGCAAATATCCTGAAGATGCACTTCTCCCTTCAGGAGCTTGGTTGATTACAAGTCATTTAAATGTGTGCTTGCATGTATGAGTGAGTTTTTAGGACCATATACAGTGCATGTGTTCTTATTTGTCCATTTGTATGTGTGTGCAATCACATTTTTATACAGTATATCCTCATTCTTTGTAGTTGTGATTGTGCATTGAATTTGTGTTGAAATGTCAAATTCACTGGAATTAAGATGCAAAAGATGACAGATTACAGTAGATTTTATAGGCTTCAGCATGCATCATCATTCTTTACAATATGATGCGTAGAGCAGTGCCTCTGTGTCCTGTTCACTGAGGATTATCAGTTCAATTGGTCTCATGAAACGTGACTTTGCTGTTTTACTAGCAATGTTTTGTGTTTTCGCGGCAGGTGTACGCACCATCTCCAAACTCTGAAGATTTCAACAGAGATTCATCTTCTTACTCTTCTCCTAAGCCCTCCAGCAGTATGTTTGCAAGCACTTTTTTTGGTAAGTTCAGAGGCAAGTTTTCATGTCTACTCTGCAGTATTTACTTAAAAAGAATGATCTGGTGCTGCAGTTGAATAGAATTAATTCAACACAGAAATGTAGCACAAGGGTTATTTAAGTTTGTATTCACCTTCAATTAATGTGTCTTGGTTAGTATGTAATTAGTATGTAATATATATATATGTATCTATCTATCTATCTATCTATCTATCTATATATCTATCTATCTATCTATCTATCTATATCTATATATATATATATATATATATATATATATAGATAGATAGATAGATATACATATATATATATAAACTTCATTATCACAGATCAAATCTGACCAACACTCAGGTTTTACATAACGAATCATTTTTCAACAAATGAGACAGAATCCCAAATCCAAATCTAATCTGTAGTGATAAGAATTTTTTATATATTATATTTATAAATTAACACTGAACTCATTTTCAAACCCATATCTGGATTGTGTTATCAAAAAGAAAGCTTCTGTGTTGGTGTTTTGTGTCATTCTGGAAATTTTTACACTTGATTTTTATAAAGAAACTATTCTGACAACTAATAATACCATTTTTTGTTTATGCTACAATGTGTATTAAAACACATTAAAACTCAGCATATTCAGCCTTCAAATGATTTTCAAATGCATCCAGTTTAAATATCCATATTAGTTAACATGTTTTTTTTATGTCACTATAGTCTATAAGGCAAATTGTAAAAAAAACAGCCATCATACTTAGATCTCCTGATTGAAATAATATACCTCCTCGTATTTAATTTCCTACTTAAATTGTTTTTTTTTTTTAAGATTTTTAATTTTTATGTNACCTCCTCGTATTTAATTTCCTACTTAAATTGTTTTTTTTTTTTAAGATTTTTAATTTTTATGTCTTTATTTCTGTTACTGACCTCCAGCTCAGCACAGAATAGCTGACCTCTTTGTTAGCTTTAGCTTACTGTTATCTCAGTTGTGTTCAGGACAGGGATCTGGTCTTACACTTTGGATGACCCCAAGATAAGGGTAGGAACTTAGCTGTGGTAGATGACATGGTATCAAGAATAAACTGCAAGCTCCTAATCTGATTGTATAATGCTGAAGAGATTAATTTATTTTCATTAGATGGGACCCACAGTTCATCTGACCCATGGAACTCCTCCAATGGGATCACTCAGTCCAGCTATGGTGGGATGCTTGGAGGATCTTCATCTCACATGCCACAGTCAGGAAACTACAGCAGCCTGCACTCACACGACCGTTTGGTAAGCAACTGAGCTGGTAATACAGCCATTAGAAAAAAAATCTTAGTTTAGGCCAAATTCTATTTTGCTAACACTAAAAAGAGGTTAAATGTGTTTTGATTAGCAAGTGTAGCATATCAAACCTTCTTCAGCCCTGCCTTCTCAGTACAGCTCCCACATTTGGAGTGTGCTTCTTAAATTGCAGTCTGGTTAGTATCATTTAAGACACTGCTGACCCTCTTTATGTCAGCGTTTGATCTGTTCTTGTCGCCTGCTTCAGCTGGCTGGGCATCACAGGGAGCCTGCAGATACTGCCTGCCCAAAGCCTTGTCTTTGTCTCTCACATTCCCCTATATCCTTCATCATGGCCTGGGAGATGGAAGAGAGTTTTACGATGTCAAATGAGAAACATTTGCACATATAATTTACAGAACAGATAAGCTCCGTCTTTCTCATATGCATATGTTTTAATTAAAGAAAGACTTTATTTTTTCTTCCAGAATTACCCCGCACACTCAGTCTCTCCAGACATCAATGCCAGTCTTCCTCCTATGTCCAGCTTCCACCGAAGCAACACCAGCACTTCACCATTCGTCACCGCAGCACATACCCCATCCGTTAACACAGGTGATGGGGTCATGGGTATGTTCTCATGTTAACAGTCAGCCATTTACCTGCTCAGAATGATTGGAGGATGATTGGTTAATGGCCCAAAAATATTCAATGGTGAACATCCATTCTGTAAATGTAGTGAACCAGGCAGATGGACAGCTGCTTTGTGTACTATGACCTCTCTTTATTTGTCTGAGTTTGTGATTACAAAGCCTCCCTCTGTGCTTTCTTAGCTGCTACAAATCGGGGAAACGCCACTGGAAGCTCACAGACTGGTGATGCATTGGGCAAGGCTTTAGCCTCGGTGAGTTACCACCTCACATTTAGCTGGATATTTAGTCCATCTCACCATACATACCTGAAAGTCAATTACAGTAGATTTTGATTTAAAAAGAGTTACCATCTACACTACTTACTGATGAAAAAATCCATTCACATCATTCACTCTTCAATATAGCTTAAGCACTTCCTGTCAGCTACACAGAAATCTTTGTATATCCACTCAAGGCTGGTGTCCTTTCAGGATATAAATCCCATGTGTAACTTTTATGCACTCATAACAGCTTAAAATGTATTTGAATTCTTTAAATAGAATAAAGTAATGGTCTACTTTTTCTAAAGAAGGTCATACTGGGAATTAAGTGCTACGCTTATGCTGATTAAAAAAAAAAAAAAGCCCAGAGGACATGTTTGTTGTTGTTTTTGGAACTAATCCCAGATAAGCGTAAACTTAAATTATGATTATTCGAGAAAAAGAGTTGTACATTAAAATACTCTTAAAGCCAATGGATTACATCTTTTGAAAATCAACCTCGAATATCTGTGATATCATGTAACACATTATACTGAGTGTTGAACATGCTGTAGCTCATTTTGTTAGCTTTAATTAGCATAGTGTGACTGAGAAGAGCTTCAATCATTCTTTGACTTTAAATCTAGAGGTGAAATTACCATCCATGCACTGGTTATTAGATAATGACATGAGCCAGCATGGAAAAGGAATGCAGTATGGAGGGTCAGGCTAAGACACAGGCAACAACTGAACAAAAACTAAACTGACAGTTGCTTCAGTTTGTGGAACTCTTGAAAGTGCAATTATCTAAAGTTTGTGTAGCTTGATGGGCATTCTTATCTTACTGTAGCAATTCAGAGATCCCCTGAATGTCTGGTGGAAATAACATCCTTTCTCAGGGACTGTATTGCAGGTCTGGCTTTGTATATACCAGATTGGGCCTTTGTCCTCATTTCCTCATTATGGGAAGCTGTTTTTGATTTCTAAAGTGTAAACCCTATTGTTTCAATCAAATGTCTTTAAGTAGTGTTCAACATAGTGCATACACTGTGTGCATACAGACAGTGGTACTTGATATGACAGAATTTTGTGTAGAAGGCTGAATTCCATTAAGGCACTTTCTATAAAATAGGTAGATTCAAGTGCACACTGTACATTTGAGAGAAATATTGCTTCCTAATGTAAAGCCAAAATATGAGTTCATGGTTGATAATACAAATGAAGTCTTTTTATATTTGCAGACTCAATTGTATTAGCATGACAAAGCTAGAGTGAAATGGACACAGTTGGACTGGGTTGGGGGTGGGTGTAGGAGTAGGGGGCACAGGGGAGTTTATAACTGCTGTGGCTCAACTCCACAGGCCACCCTTTGTATAGCTTTTGTTCTCCGCCCTTTTAAATTGGCTGTGCTTATTGGCCCCATGCCGCCCGCAGGAGCGTAACTGATGATTAGGCGGAGCTTCATTTATTCCAGTAAAATGAGCCATGTTTCACTTTGAATACAGCCTTAGTAGCCAGTGATGAAGAAGAATAGAAAGTCATATATTGTTGGGTCAGAAGTCGTGGTTATAAAGAGCTTGCTTTTGAGAAACTAAGAAATATTTGGAGATTTGTTTTGAGTCTTATTGGTTTCCGACAGACTGATGACTCCACTATTAATCCTCCTTAGTTTTCAACTGAATTTAGTGTCTGTGAGTGAAAATGCTGATAAGAGAGAAACACAGTGCTCTCAGAGTGTGGAACAGCATAAACAGCCATTCCATCTCTCTCTTCAGAGAACAGCCAACTCCCCCTCCACACAGTGACACTCCAGTGAAACCTCTAGCCTGATTCTCCAAGTTGATTGAAACACTAAAACCCAGAGATCAAGATTGAATAAGGAGATTTTTAATAATGAGTGCATTCTATCATCCCCACAGAAGTCAAACACTTCCCTGCAAGCTCAATTTGATCTTAACTTGGAGAAGAAATCTCTCTGGACCTGCTGATTTTTTTCTTTGCTAATTAGTCAGGATCACCCATAATACCCTGGGTTCTCTGAGACATGTTCCATTATGACACAATATCCTCTTATTAAAGAGGAGAAAAAAATCAGGGATGTGTTTTCGCTTTAATCCAGCATTTGTTTAAACAATTGAAATCCCTGTGGAAGTTCTAAAGACATAATCTCCCCCATTCTCTGCTCTTGTGATTGACATGTCATCGTAAAACCCTGTGACCTTCATGTAACCTATTCTGGGGATCCACTGACATATCAAAGAATAAAATGAACTAAATCAAATTCCGTTTCTTTTCGATGTATGTTGCATAATACTATCACAATTGCAGGCTGAAATGCAGCCCAACATTTGCACTGAGTCACGTTGTTGGTTTAACAAGGTTGTGAAGTTGGTTAGTTGTAGTTCTTGAAGCCACCGTGAAAAAAATAACTACAGTGATTTCTTCAGGCACTTAGTCTTTCTAAATTGTTTTAATAAATCCTGTTTCTGTTACAAATGTTTTACTGTTATTTACTATATGTCAAATAAAGTGTGAGTTGGTAAAAATTAAAATTTAGTATTTATCATCCTCCATGAAATACTAAAAAAAGAAACCTTAATCCTCCTCTGTGCCTGAAAAATAACAATGTTTGTGGTCCAGATCTTCTGTAGCTTTTTATTGTTCTTTTAAAAACTTTTAAAAACTATTGTTCTTTTAAAAATCACTCACTAATAACACACACTGAAAACAAATTATATAATTGTGCTGTTGAGCTCAATAATACATTTACATAAAGTAAATACAGATTCTGTTTTTAAAAGTTTAGAAATGCCCACATTCAACTAATAGGTGATGAACATATTAACAACAGAGTTATGGAGGACAGTTTTTGCAGAATTGACTGATTTGAAGTGGATACAGTATAAGACACCAACGACAAGACATCAAAGAGAATATTGTTTATGGTTTGTTTTATAAGGCTGAGTGTGAGCACAGATGACAGTTAATGGCTCATATGTATGCACAGAGCATTTTTACAACAACCTTGCCAGTAAAGCCCCTGTAATTGATGATCCTGTTTTGGCTTGAAAATGGAAATGCTATAAAAAGTGTGGAGAAATGGCTGGCCACCTGTGAGTTTTTAAAATTATATGTATATGTATATGTATATGTATATGTATATGTATATGTACAGTATATAAATATATATATACACACACACACACACACACACATATTTATGAATCTCTTTCCTCCCTCTCCTCTACTTTCACTCATTCACCCATTCACCAATTTCTTCCTTTTCTTTTCTCACAGATTTACTCACCTGACCACACAAGCAGTAGTTTTCCATCCAACCCGTCAACACCTGTGGGTTCTCCTTCACCTTTGACAGCCACAGCAGGAGCTGCCTCAGCGGGTACAGTGGTGACTGCTGCTGGCACCCCGTCGGGTCGGGCAGGTAGAGCATCAGTTTTTGGATTTTAGTCATAGGTCTATTCATGGTACATACTGTATACCATGAATAGATGCACAGAATAGAACTTGCATTTCATTCTAACTGTTTTATAAAGGCTTTTTGTATCAGACTGTGTTAGAAGTAGGCCTTGACCTGCAATAGCTAAGTTAATTAAGAGGCTTTCATGAATACGACTTTAATGATTTAATTACTGTTACTATTTAATGCATTAATTGAATTAATCAAAAACAGTGAAATGTGGAAAGTTTCTATAAAACTTAATATAATACCACTATTAGTTGTGGAGTAGCTCTGATCTTTTCTGTGCTTTATCTACCACATGGCAGTTAATGCCATCTTCACTTTATCCACTCTAAAACCCAATTTAGTTTATTCTAGGCCTAGGACACATAAAATAATGAGTTGTTCTTAAAGCATAGAATCTAATCGACAATACACCTAGTACATCTTAAAACTATAAATGTCCACAACACTTTTATGGGTGAGTGACCTGCTCCAAATAGGCTCCTGATGACGTCACATACTGGTTTTGGCTCGCAGGTTTCATTTTATGTTCATAAATGTAGACCAAGCTGTCATGTACTCTTAGAAAAACAGTTAAGTTTTGCTTTTGCTTAAACTTTGCATAAAAGTGATGGATATAAAGATTTAATTAGAAATGTTAAAGCCTACATCCTGCATCGACATCGAAAAAGACAGGGACTGTGCTTTGTGGGAGTGGCTAAGGATTTGGAAAATAATCACTGAAGATATTTGAAAAGCTCTTGAATTATACTATTGAAAAAGCTGCACAGATTACTTTTTTTTTTTTTTTNCTTTTTTTTTTTTTGTTACAAACATCTGTATGGCTGATAATATTGCTTCATGGTTGTTGACCTGCTTTGTGATAAGACATAAGTTTAGGGAGAAGCTTCAATGTTGTCCTGTTTTTAATGAGCAGATATTGTCTTCTGAATTTTATTCATACTGCGGGACAAATGCAGAGATGAAAGAAAAACAGTCCATAGGCTGGCTTCAAACCCAAACAGTTGAGAAAACATTTTACTAAATTTAGCCTGCAGCTGGGTTACAGGGTTTTTGAATGCATTAAAAAGATATATGTAAGAAAGGAGTTTGGAACCTGCCTGACATGTTGACAGAGGTGAGGGCGTACCAGAGAGTGAATGATGGGAGAGAGAGTAAGGGAAAGCCCAGTGTGTTGTTTTAGCGGACAGTTGTCATGTGCGGTAATGTAATGGCGACAGCTGTCTCTACGCATGCCCCCCTCATCCTCAGCTGTTGCCCTTCCCCATGGACAGCTGTCCCCCCCCCCCCCCCNGGGGGGGGAGGACTGTGACTCAGCTGATCAGGAAAACTATGACAGCCCCTTATAGGGAGATCCCTCTGATGACATATTTGTAGTACTACATTGCCACACCTGGCAGAAAAATAACAATGAGATTCATTGACTACATCATCATGTTATGACATGATGATGTAGTCAGTGAATTTCATTGTTATATTCAGAAAATGAAATTATAATGACATTATACTAAAAAAAATATCCATTTTAATATAGGCAAGTTCAATGTTTTTCCCCCATTTGTTTAAATAATATGATATAAGAAATAAAAACAGCAATGTTGCTACGAAATGGACAATTGGGATCATAGAAAAAGGATATTGTTTCACTAATTATTCATATTTATTGTGTTCTGGGGTTTGAAAAAGAACTATATTTTGAAATTGGCACAGAATTTGGCATGTTGATGTTAACCATAAAATCCATTTATCATTAGGATTACACCAATGTATAGCACATTAGTCAAGACTGGTTTGTTCAATTAGCCCTCTCTGGTGCACGTGGGGACCAGAGCCCCAGGCTAATTTTTCATAGCCGCCAGCCAGTAGAGGCTCACGTGGAGTTGCTCTCACTCTTTTAAGCTAAGGCAAAGCAGAGGCTTTTTCATTTCTTCTTCCAAACTTTTAATATGTGGCTAATTAAATAATCTTCTTCCAACGACTGAATTGTGGAGGAAACATGTCAACTCGTGTAGAGACAGAAATATAAGGGAGACAGTATATATAATAATCTATATAATATGTTCTTTGAAATAAATGCATGGAAAGTCTTATTTTAAGCAGTTCCTTGAGCTCAGGGAAGTTGTAACCGCGTATGTGTCAGATATATATAGTTTGCTAACATTAGGTTCTTATTCTTCTCTCTCTGACTTGTCCTCCTGTCTTTAAATACTAAAACACTCTTTTAAGGGATATTAGAGTCAGTGGCACAGTAATCTTTTGAAAATACAGTGTTTCCAAAAATGTATTAACAGATAATGTGCCAATTGATTAACTGTTAAATTGTTATTGTTGATTGTTAAAATTAGTCAAATTTAAGTTGTACAAGCACTCAAAAATTATAATATCCAAACAATCGAAAACAGCTAGTGTTAATTCAATAGCTTGGTATGTAGTAGGCTTTGATATTTGTAAATACTTAATTCACAGATGGGATTTTGCAGCTTAAGATAAAAGAAACTTTCCTCCGAGTCAGCATTCTCACAGGTCTGTCTACGATAAGTGACCAATGGTCACTTATGAAAAAATGGTCACAGTGAAAAATGCAGACCACACTGTGGTCTGCATTTTTCACTGCACCCAAAATTCGTTTTTAGAATCATCAGAAGTGATAGATAACCAAAACAAAGTCCCTATCTGTAGATTGGGCTGCACTGAACTTCATTTACCAATGTGAAGGCAGGATTTGGCATCCTTCCACCAGACATGTACTGAGACTGAGAGCCCTGATATGGAAAGGACTCCTGTGTAAATAACCTAAAAAGTTTAATTATTGTCAAAGACATTTTGGATTATTTGATCATAGAATTTATTGGGTCCTGTTTCATGTTGTTTGTGTGGCATATTACTTGGATGAAATTTAGCTTTAAAAAAAAAGGAAAGAAATAAATGTTGTATTGGAAGTGAAAGTCTGATGAACAGATGTGGAGTTATTTTTATTTTTTATTTTTTTGCACTAATTAACATCAGATCAATCATCTTGATTTACTTTGCTGTAGTGGGCTGTAAATTAATTTTATGGCTCATGCAAAACTTAAAAAAAAAAAAAACGTACTCTTAAACCTCTGCTATCCAAATGTAAATTGTATTTTCTATATTATATTTTCTTTAGTGTTTAAATATAATTAGCATATTTTGATTCTTTAAAGGCATGTTTATCTTTTAAGATACAAAGAAAGTATTAGTATTTACAACATTATATAATATGTTAGTATTAAATAAAAGGATGTGGCTGAGATGTTTCCAAAAGTGGAGCTTATAAGATACCTAAAGAGAGAGCGATAGAAAGATAACCCAAAAACTATGCACTGAAGAATGTGAATTTGATTTAACTAATGCATTTCAGTGCCTGGTCTTCATCAGAAACTCTGAAGAAGGCTATGTGCCAAAACACAGTTTTGTAAATCAAAACAGCCAACTGTTGAACCACACTGTGTTTCTGATCACTTTTAATATGTTATAGAGACTCAAGGTTTCCAGGAAAAAAGGAAGTGCAAAGGAAAGCTTGTTACAAAAAGCGGCTTTGTTTGGAGCTCATACTGTTCTCCAGCATGTCTGAACTGCACTCATTATTGTGCAGATGCAGTTAATGTCCCAGGGTGGAAGTGAGCGTTAAACTAACCCTCTACTGGCTCATGTGCTAGGATGCAGTCCAGTCATCAGGAAGTGATGCAGTTGAGCCCTGAAGATAAAAAAAAAATCTTAAAATAGAACGACAAGAAAGCAGAAAATTAGGATGTCAGTGTGCTATGGTGTGCGTCAGTTAGCCTTTGTTTTGATGTACCAGTGGAGCTCCTGCTATGTTGATGTGGAACTGAATCAGCTGTGTGAGGTTGAAAACTTCACGCTAATCTGTCTCTCTCTTCAGGTACAAACCAGTGGCCCCGTGCTAGTGGACAGACCCCCTCCTCTCCAAATTACGAAAACTCTCTTCACTCACTGGTAAGCTCCCAAGCCTCCTGTCTCATCCAGTGGAAGCAGTATTGGATGGATGCTGTAGTTTGTTGTCCATGGAGGACTGAGCTAGCATTACAGGGAGATTCCTGTCTGACAACTGTTTTGCTGAGAAAGGTGGGGGTGGGGGGT
>VXCM01000587.1:190877-224616 GCA_014773175.1 Lucifuga dentata | reverse complement strand
AAGGGGGAGGTGGGGGGATGGCAGCTGTTTTGCTGAACCACTTCTCCAGGATTCCTGAGCTACCATGCAGCCAGAGCCACAGATCACCTTTCATCCAGCCTCCTACCTGATGAGCATGTCTGCTGGGACATTTAATATTAATGCAAATGTTTGAAATAATTGTTTTAAAAAAAAAAAACACTTTATAGAACACTTTATGGAACACTTACTAAAAGAGAATTACCATATAAAGGACTTTTCAGTTGGAATAAATATGAAGCTGTAAAGAAAAAAAACAGAAAAAAAAAAACTTAAAACAGCATACAGATCACATTTTGAGTCAGTAAATGACAAAAAAGTACATTTCTAATGTTATGTGTTTTGTGTCCAATTAAGCTATACTCTGTTTTTTTAACTGCAGTAAAACTGCTTACTGTCTGGCTTTCTTCTGGTTTTCCAGACATGCAGGAAGCCATAGGTTTCAGTTACTTTTTGCAGTCACATTAAAGATATAAACTTGCAGAGACATTCCTCTGCATAATCCACATTCTAAGCAAATGTGTATTTTATTTTATTTTTTTTGTTTTGGATTATATTTTTTCATAGCAGTTGTGGTCATGTTAGAGGGAGTTCCGTTCAACTAAAAAAACTTGAAGAGATCATCGCACATCCCTACCTCCCACTCTGCCTCCAACTGTGATTTGTCTCCTCGCTGTCACAACAAATAAGTAACTGTGCAGAAATGAAAGTAACGATTCAAGTTAATAGTCTCTAGTTTAGAAATGAGTCAGTCATAAAGTCATTTGAGAAAAAAACCAAAACAAAAAAACAAAGGTGTAATGTTAGTCAAGACAAGACTATTCTCTTTGAATATTAAAAAATTGCTTGTAACTGTGACAAAAACAGCAGTTGGTTTGGACTTTTCACAGGCAATAATAGTGATAGGAAAGAATTTAATCAGTTATCCTATGTCTTCCTTCAAAGGAAGAAATGATACCCAGCCTGATGTCATTTGGCAGGCTGTTTCAGAAAGTAGGAGCTATGAGGGAAAAGCTCATTAAGCCTTAATGTTTAGCCTTTTAGCCTAGTCTGTAGAATAACCAAAAACCATGTCAGGGGATCTCTCACTGCATTTGGGTTCAGTTAAGTCAAGTTACATCAAGCCCTTAAGCATAATACTGATAAAAATACTCACTTCTAACAAACAAGTCCCAAAAAACCAAAAAAAATATTTCAGGTAGTTGATGCTGATGCAGGTTAATTTCTTGTTTGTTGATTGAACAACAAGGTAGTAAAATCAATAATCCACACAACATTAGTAGTCAATTCTATATTCTACAAGATTCTGTAGATAAACTATGACTTTTAAATTAATTAATTTGGTAGCTAACAAAGTAAACTTGTGTACAAGTTGAGGATGTAAAGTCTTTGTGCCAACTCCAAGTAAACCCTAAGTAGATGGGGCTCATTGAAGTAGAGGTTAATGACTGTACAAACAACAAAACATTTTCATCCTTACAAACTGAGCGGTCAGCAGCTGTGTGCTTCTTTCCAAATCCTGTCTTTCTTTGTCTGTGTGTGTCTTTTCAAGGACAATCTCTATCCACAGTGTTTTTCTGCTCTTTCATAGATATTGATCGTTTTCATAATCCTGTCTTATTCCTATTTGACTTTGCCAGAAAAACAGAGTTCATCAGCAGTTACATGAGCATCTCCAGGATGCCATGTCTTTCTTAAAGGATGTCTGCGAGGTATTCCTGTCCTTCAGATAGAGTCCATACCCATTCTGTGTTCAGTACATCTTTGCATCCTTCTTTTTTACTTTCACATGATCGACTTTGTCTATATTCCTCACAATAAAATGCAGTGTCATTTTAATTGCTTTTGTTGCCATATTTTTTCATGTTAGTTTTTTTTTTAGTTTTGCCATTTCAGCTTGCAGTAATCAGCTTAGGTACAGATGTTTCATTTTAAAATTAAGTATTAAAATATTCTAAATGACTAGCGTTTTTCTCCATGTTCCAAATAAACACAAATGAGGGCAGTTGTTGATTTTGAACACACTGACCACACCTCAAGTTGAAATGGCTTGATTATTCTTGCATTTGGATTGCCTTTATCTTATGATTAAGATGTTCTTTTTTTAAAATTCATTTTCAAATCCACATCTTACAATCAATATTTTCAAATTTTGTGTTAATGTGCTTATACTATACTAAGCTGCTCTGTCTTTTCTTCTGTTCTCCCTTTTCCTGACCCTTCAAATCCCTCCGGTCCTTCCAGTCTCGAATGGAGGATCGTCTGGACAGACTGGATGATGCAATCCTTGTTCTGAGGAACCATGCAGTGGGCTCCACCGCCAGTCTGCCCAGCGACATACACAGTCTGCTGGGACAGGCACAAAATGGGCCAATAGCAGCCATTGGAGCAAACTTCCCTGCCTCTGCATTGGTTCCAAGTCGGACAGCAGCAATGGTATGAGAACTTTGTATAAGTAGTTAATTTCCTGTGTATTTATGGAAATGCATCTGAAAAGTGGTAGGAATGCTAGTGGAAGAAAACATATTTCTTTAATTTAACCACACATACTTATTTCTTTATGTAATTTTTCAAAATCCATAACAGAAGAAACCTTAGCCACCTGTTCAAAATGGGTTGACTGCCATGTGTAAAAACTAAGACATTTTCCATGCAGAACAGTTGAATTTATCTTGACATTTTCCACAAGTGTAATGGCTGGCCTAAGGCTCACCCTCCTCTTAAGATCGGCTGTATACACAAGGGTGAACGAGAAATGAGAAAAACAGGCACAATAGAGCAAAGCTGTGCATTGGTGAAGAAAGTGTTTGCATGTTGTACTCCTTTTAGAGATCTAAGCCTCCTGAGAAACAGGGGAATGCAGGTCTCAGTATAAATCATGATGTATTCACCCATCCTCCATACGAGGCATTTCATAAATAGCCTGGAGATTTGAACACATCTGTAGTGGAAATTACAATGGAGTGGCGCTTCCAACCATAATCCACTGGTGTTTGGAAATAATTTGGGTCACATACCAAAAAACAATGCTGAAACTGCCTGTATGTGGATGTGGAAGTGAAGAGTACTTAGTATGAAGACTTTTTGACATAACTGATGGGCAGAAAGAAACATGTCTAACAATGTCTTTTGTTTTTTTTTCTCTAATTTTCCTCTCTCATTTTTCTCTTATTGATGACAATGTTTCAGTCATCACCAAAGTTCAGTTAGATTTGACCTTCAGATCCAGGCCTCAGATCCATCTAGTTTTCCAGAAGAAAACTGTATGAATTCATGCTTTTTTTCTGGCGAAATTATTACTTACCACAACCTCTGATTGTGACATTCACAATAAACAATTTAGCAAAATTGATCATTTTAATCATATTTTTACTGTAATTTGATGACAGATTGAAGAAAAATCCTTTATTGGAATGATTAACAAAGCCATACTGCATTTTGACTTGCCAGGAATTGTAATCTCCTTTTCTGGCTCTGCCTCTTTTATCAATGATCACTTATATTAAATAGCATTAATGTTTGTAGTATGGTACATTCATACAGAGCATTACACAGCACAGCGAAGTAAAAACTGAAGGCATTCTGTCATGGGAAGAAGCTTTGATACTGAAGCTGTAGTTGCTGGATCTTCCAAAGTCGGTTGCTTTGTCCCGAAACAAAAACCGTTTTTGTGGTTGTCGAAAGAGTTCAGTTTGACGTGTTAGTTGCAGAGGTCTGTGTTGTGGCTGTGAGCGACTGAGAGAGAACATACTGTGTCTGCACTAACACAGCACTTCCTGTGTGGGAAGAGGTCCCCTCAGACACCACTCAGCAGCGTCAGCACTGCACAGCCGCAGGCTTTTACTCTGGCTAACACCCCACCCTCTACCCCATTCCACCCCTTTTCATCAATTCTTTTTAACAACCCAGGAAATCTGAATCGTTGGAAACGTGTGTCTGAGCCCACGGCCTCCACCCAAATAGAGGTCCTCAGCTGTATGGTAATCAGGCCCAGCCATGAAAATGGCAGCGTTCTTTCCTTGCCAGAGCTCCAGCCTCCCTCCTCCTCCTCCTCCAGACAAAGACTTGTTTGGACACCTGTTGATAGCACAGCAAAGATTAGCGTAGTGCCGAGGAAGGGGAGGGTCTCGGGGTAACGGGGTTAACAGAGGCCAACAGTGACTAGGGATCACATTCCATAAGAAAAGGGGGAGATCCCCCTGTCCTTGGTTCTCAGAAGAGAAATCAAATAGCTTGAGAGCATGTGGTAAACCTCAGGAAGGAGGGACACTGTGATGTGACACGGTGGGAGTTGACATTTTGCTGTTATGAATGTGGACAAAGTTAGACTGGAGTGTGAATGTAGCTTGATAAGAAAGATTTGTCATGTTTTAGACAGCTAAAGCTGAGAGTGTGTCAGTTTTGAGCAGTGTGTGATAATGCTGCAAAAAAATGAAATTTTTATAGTGTCTTGTAATTTTTTTTTTTTTTTTTTTTTTTTTGTTTGTTTTTGAAAATGCATTACACAGGTGTCTGGCTTTGATTTTGTGTTTCCTTTCCTGGTTATGCATTCTACAACAATTTACCGTGGAGTAAATCTCCAAAGCACCACCCACTATTAAGAATGAAGGACAGTAATGGGTCATTCGACCCTAAACTTGTTCTGTTCTGTTTACAAGAAATAGCTTTTCATATTAATAATTAAGTCTCTGACTAAACAAGCTGTCAAATAGCATCCAATCTACAATTCACAAACTTTCAAAAGCTTTTGCTTGGCATTTATTATTAAAAACTGTTTTGTTTTTAATCCTTGACCTCTGAGCCTGCCATACAACACCAACTCTCTGATATGTGCATTCTTTCTGTTTACAATGATTTTTACATTCATTTCAATCTCCTAACATATCTGATTTACCAAACGCTCCTCTCTCATGTGAATGTTTTAAGTACCGTCTTCTTTGTTGACAGTGTCCTTCCTCTCTATGTTGCTGCAGGGTGCTGCACATCCTGATGATGCTGCCAGCCTGAACAGCCATGGAGGGCTGCCCAACGCCGGGTCCACATCCAGCTCAGAACTCAACCACCAAGTGGAAACCTTCAGAGGTCTGATGCGCTCCTCAGGAGTACTGTACAATATTATAAGGCTGACTGTAGTTGATGGTAGTTAAATGACACTTAATATGAATCAGTTTGTGCATGGTTTCATATCTTTACTTGTCTACCACAGGTCTTACTCCAGCTCTTGCTAGCCAGGTGGCTGCCAACCTGGAGCTGAAGGTGGAAAAACAAGACAAAGAAGAGATGCACGATGACCTCTCCACTGATGGCAGGTCAGATGATGAGAGTGACAAAAGAGACATGAAGACACCCAGGGCAGGCACACGCACAAGGTAAGACCAAGAACAAAAGACAGACAGACAGACACACACACACACACACACACACACACACACACAGGCGGAATGTTTTTAAAAATTAGTAGAGATAATGTCTCCCAGCAGTGACACCAAATCTCTTCAGATTTCAAAGGAAGACTTCACAGAGGACTTAACATAATTTATGAAACTGTACAAAATTAGCAAAACAATATTTTACAATCGCTACAGTTCTACTGTATCTACTACAATTCTGTGTAGAATTGTAGTAGATTTTGTTTAGGGTTGAGACGCTGAATTTCTCGCATCTCCACCAGGAAATATAGAAGCATAACTTTGGCAAAGTTGAAACTGGACAGTCAAGGCACGTTCTTCTCTTGTTCCTCCTGTTGTTAATCTCTCAGCTGCAACAAGCAGATAATCAGTTGAGACTGAAACATATACAGTATGGCTGCTAGTCAGAAGGTACTGCAAATCAGTATTGTAATCATTTTACATTTGTGAGCTGTGTCAGTTGAATTAACCAATTAAAATGCATTAATTGGTTAATTCAACTGACGCAAGAATGGTGGTAATGTTTTACACATTGGAGCTTGCCAAAATGGCTTCACATTAATAGAAATTAGTTGCTAATCATTAAACAAGCCCAGGCAATAATGACATGATTTCAAAGAGCATGAGCAAAATTTGGCTAATGGAGAGGAATTAAATCAGTTTCATAAATACTTAAATTGAAGGGATGGCACAAGTAAAAGGAACATATTTAACAGTTGCAGTTGTTAATAAGCTGTTGAACCATATATAAGTTTATTTTTAAAATAGATATTGTGATTTTATTTTTTAATCATGAAATTATTGACATTTGACATTATTGACCATTGACATTTTTTTTTTAAATCCAGCCAAAATAGATCATCTTTGATTCAAAATGTAACATAACCTGTCAACTATTTCTATTGAAGTTGTTACAGTGGATATGTAACATGAAAACAGTCTTGACAGCAGGTGTCTTGATGTCTGCCTCAGTATCAATGAGGATGAGGATCTGAATCCAGAGCAGAAGGCTGAGCGTGAGCGTGAGAGGAGGATGGCCAACAATGCCCGTGAACGGCTAAGGGTGCGAGACATCAACGAGGCCTTCAAGGAGCTGGGGCGCATGTGCCAGCTGCACCTGAAGAGCGAGAAGCCCCAGACGAAGCTGCTCATCCTCCATCAAGCCGTGGCCGTCATACTGAATTTGGAGCAGCAAGTTAGAGGTCAGTGTCCACCCATAACCACTCTATGACAGCTTTTATGACTGCAACGCACAACACAAGAAATGTCAGTGCTACTTCAATACTGTTGCAAAGCAGAGAGTTGGGTTTTTTTATGATTAATGTTCAGCAGATGTTCCTGCAAAGCTGTAATTTCATTTAAGTGTCTCATCCAGAAGGCTTAAAAGAAAAGAAGCGCAGTAAACAGAGTTGCATTGTGCTTTACGGGAGATGTTTCACTTACACAGCCAAAAAAATGTGAACACCCAACAAAATACAAAAACCCCTTTAGAGAAGCTGCTGAAGTCTGTCTTCATGCTTGTACATTGTTTGGTGATTATTTTTGTTTTTGCTGTGGTATCCTAGTTGTATTAAGGTTTTAAATATTAATCTTTATATTGATATTAAGTTAGAATGCCTTGTTTTTCTCACAATAACGCTTTTTAATGTTGCCTCCAGTCACTCAAATGCTTTTCTGAACCTGCAGAGCGGAATTTGAACCCCAAAGCAGCCTGCCTAAAGAGAAGGGAGGAGGAAAAGGTGTCCGGGGGCTCGGGTGACACCCAGCAAGCCCACACAGGAGTCCATCCTGGCCTGACTGACACATCCAACCCCATGGGCCATCTCTGAGTAGCAGGCAGGTACTCTCACCTTGCTGGAAAGGAGGAATATTTTTTTAACAGAAAAAAATGTCATCATACTTGAAAGTTATTGATTTGTTTTTAACTTTGAAGTTAAAAGCACTTGATGTACTTGGTGTTATTATTGATTTCGACCTATGATAAGTATATTTCTCTCCTCCTCCTTCCAGATCAAAGTGATCCAGATCATTTCTATCTGGTTTGAGTTGGTGACCTTGCTTCCTTGTGACAGACGGGACTCTCAGTTTGTGACATCATTTGGAGTAGACAGACCACTTGAAGCAAAACTACAAAACTAACACAATCCAATCCTAAGATTGAAGAAGAGCCTAGTGTCCAGCTCCCTGTGACAACAGCCAGTTTCCATCAGCAAATTTCTGCCCACAAGAAAATCTTCAGCACATATCACTGTCTGTAAGAAGTATGTTGCTTCTGAACAATCAGAGACTCACAATCTCCTCCAACCGTATGTGGAAATTGCCTTGTGCCTAAACTGAATTGACGAATGCATTGTAACAGCAGTTGTTTTTGTTTGTCTGGTTTTTTTTCTATTTATTATGTTATTGAGCTATAAAGTGTATGTCTAAAGGGAAAGTTAAGAAATTTCAAAGAGAAGTATGTGGCTTTTCAGTCGATCTATAGTTTGCCAGTGTCACTGTTAAAACTGAGCACTCCACCCAACTAAGTCTTTGGCTAGTCTGAGATGAAGGGAAATTATTTGGGCACTGAGAAAGTAAGATTCACATTAATTTATTGGCAGATTTAGAGAGATATTTATAGTCAACTGAAAATGATCATCAGTTGTTAGAATTGAAGACGTAAGTGTCACATGTTTTACAAGAAGATATTTTATTTATATTTATGTTTTATTCATTCCACCAACCAGCCACATCTATAACCAAAACTACCTATGATTGTTTCTGTGTAGCTTAGATCAGGTTCCATTGCTACTGACTGAAATTACATTAATGAGCATGAACCAAATTTACAAGCTCCTCCTCCTACACTATCAGTGATACTGTCTGTAATGGTGACAGAAGAATGGCAAACTCTAGTTTTACTGAAAGGTCAGTTTTTGTTATTTTTTGTTTATTTTGTTTTTTGTTTTTTTTCATCGGTAGTGAGCAGAGAAGATACAGAGAGCAAACTATTTGCAAACGTTAGCATTCCCTGCATATTTTAGTGTCTTAACAAAAGGAAAAAAGGGGGTTTCTGCCTCAACGTTCCTTTGCCATATAGCGTTAAATGTAAGCAGTGCATATTTTGCAGATTCTTGTCTATGTTTAGCCTGACAGTTACATCATCTAGATGTCAGCGCAGAAATGGCTTCTTTTTGTCATTTCCTGTCACCGGCTAATCAGAGATTGCTTAATGAAGAAGTAGTTTAAAAAACAAAAGGAAAAAAAAAAAAAAANAAAAAAAAAAAAAAAACGACGACCACACTTTTTCCTGGCCTGATGAACATATCACTTAATTTTCTTTCTGTTAATATCTCAAAGCAGTAATTTCAAAAGCAGTTACTCGCAGTAAAAATAGTTATGCTTACTTGTGTTGCAGCCAGTCATTTTGCTAGGCTTCCAGCATATAATGCTCAATTTCAGTTTGCAGAAAGAACGTATAAGTTATTTTGATCCAAGTCGTGAAATACTCAAAACAATAAGCCAGCTGGATATTTTATGGATTTTGTTGAATATCAAAAATAGTTGGTTCCATAGAACTGTAGCACAATAATGAACAAAAGCAGTTAACGGGATATTGTTTTTATGTTTCAGGACATTAGTCATGGCTTTATTTTTTTTTTCTGTCAGTGCATGCTTTAAGTTTCTCCTTTATAAAGTCTTTGGTCTTAAGACTTGCTTTATATTCCATGTATGTCTTTGTATATTGTCTTCCGTCATAATCTCCATCTTAATCAAGGCTGCCACATTCAGAAAGTGTATTATGTTTGAAAAGGGAATTTGGTTAAACAAAAAGGATGCCACACCAAGAGCTTACATTAAATATTTATGATTTTAACAACTTTGTTTCAGTGAAAAAAGCAGTTTAGGTGTATTCTCTGACTGAATGTGGCCTTTTCTTCATTTCAGTATTCATGAGCGTGTATTCATGTTGGCAGACTTTGATTGAAGGTATAATGTATGTCACTTCCTGCTCTCTTTCCTTCATTTTTAATTTCTCATTCTTCCTATATTTCTTTGCTCCTCTGTTTGCCAAGTTAGACATTGCTGTATTCCCAGATGCTTTCCCTTGTATAATATATGAAAAAAAAAAAGAAAATCAAAAGAAAAAAAAACATTTGGCTTATTTTTCACTGTAGTTAGTCTTTTATACAATAATACTGTAAGAATATTTCTTGAATTCTAAATATTACTCTTTCTAGATTTTTGAAAGCAAAAGTTTTGAGTAAAAAGTTTCTTACTTTATTTTACTATATTCGATAGTAAAATGTACGGTTATTTACCATAACCTGTCCATTATTACCAGAAATTAAAAAATGGCATCTCAAGAACATAGTAAGACTGTTGCTCGTAGTCATTTAGACATTAAACAAGCTCAGAATTCCTAAAAGTGCAAAATTCCAGCTTATTCTTAAGTCTCCGGTGTTGATTGATAAAAGATTTGTTCTTGCGTCAAATGAATTTCAAGGTATTGTTGATGCACATTAAAAAAAAAACAAAAAAAAAAAAAAAAANAAAAAAAAAAAAAAAAATACGGCTACAAGAATTTGAAGTTTCTATCTTTTTCAACAGAAAAACACAATGTATATAACATTTATGTTGCAATAAATGTGCCATCTTTTTTAAACTCAGTTGTATGTGCATTTATTTCTCTCATTGAGCAAACACCTTTTTCTGTTTCTCCATATTTATGTTTTTCTCTCTCCATGCAGTTTTATTTGATCAAAGACATTAACTAGCAGGGCGAATTAGCTCAGAAACACAAGCTTAAATTAGGGTCTCCTACTTTTGTTTTTGTTCTTTTGGAGATATTTCTACAGTGGATGTAGGCCAAATGAGTGTTTTATAGTATGTAACTCATTTTTGAAGATAATACCAGTGGACCATTGTAGTCTGTATGAAAAGTACTATGGAATATATGTTTCTATTTTTAATAAAGTGTGATAGCAGCGTACCGTACATGTGCTGTGCTCCTACTTTTTTCATCTAGATTTTACATGTGTGCAGAATGAACAAAATAAGCACTAAAAATATATTCTATGTGATAGCCATTCCAAAAAAAAAAATCATTTTAAACAGTGAAAATTATATTTAGAAAACTTTATTAAAGAGTTACAGTATATCTTGACTAAACAATTTTGTTTTGACAAGTGTTACTTTCAAGATGCCTTGTTAATTTTTTTAATATTTGCTTTGTCACTGTCAACATGCATCATGTAAATGCAGTAAAAGCAGAAAATAGAGCAAAGGAATGAAACTGAAGCAACTCTTGTGAAAAGTCTAAACCTGAATAGTATTTTCTAATAAATGTTTTTGGTGGAAACAGCTTTCTATAGACTGCGACACTCAATCTGCTACTTGTGTTGTGACCAAAGTTAATGAATCCCAAAAGTACTGTGAAAATACTGTTGTAAACCTGGAGGAGTGTTAGACCGTAAATCTCAGAGCCAGGACATCTGCATGAAATTATCCCGGTGCACATGTGAGCATGAGAGTGTTCATCACGTCCTGAGAGGTCTGATCCCATTTCAGCTTTCTGATGGAGGCGACAGCGTGAGGAAAGTGCTGACTGCTGTTCAGTCTGCAGCAAACGCAGTAACGCCAAAGTAAATCATGACTGTCATCTTTTAGTGTCTCTGCAGGGATGAATAGAAAGTGTGTGTGTGTGTGTGTGTGTGTGTGTGTGTGTGTGTGTGTGTGTGTATCAAGATATTGGGTGTTTTTTGGGACCACCATGCTTGAAGGCTGACAGACAGGCCTTGGCTCTCGTCCTTGAAGCCAAACCAAAGAGCTGCTGCTAATCCTCCTTCATGCAGTAACATCATCTGCCTTGTTCTTCTTTCTTTCAGCGTTCACGCACTTCCTGTCTTCACTACAATTTGCAAAGTTTCTATTCTTGGATTTTAGTATATTTGTTTCACTGCTGTCTTTACATATCGTGCAGAACCAAATACATTTAGAGGTGGAAAGCAACATTTGCTCACTTAGGTATAATTTTGGCGCACTTTCTACTTTTGTTCTACAAGATTTCATAGGAAAAATCTACTTTTACCTGATAGCTGTAGAGACACCTTTTTAGATTAACATTTTGCATTTATTGCCGGTATCAGATAATTGTAAAATATTCATTGCTGAATTAAAAAAAAAAAAAAAAAAAAAAAAATTGTATCTTCAAAATGTTAACTTTTCAGGACCTATGAAAAAGGACTTTGTGTCAACTTGATGACATAATATTTTTTTATTTTTATTTTTTTTTTACAGTGCCCGAAAAGATTTTGAAAATCTTCTCATTAATTTTCATTTAAATCCAGGTTTGGAGATATTCATTACTGCAGTGGTTTTCAAACTGTGGTATGAGTACCACTGATGGTACTTTGAGTGCCCCCTGGTGGTGCACCAGATGACTGGAAATTTCTGCAGAGAATCAAAACAATTGAAATTTTGTTATTTTGGCAAGTTATTCACAAATTAAATGTGTTTCATTCATGTTTTAAAGTTTTAATTATTATTCTCTTTGAATACAGAGTTCCTTTTTGTTGAAAGTAGTCCAACTTGTCCCAGATGACACTTTGTAATTACTGTAATTACTGATGTCCTAAATGGATGTCAGTAATTTTTCAGGCTCATAGTCAAGAAGATCTGCTTCTCTAAGGTACTTAGAGGTTGGGATTTGTTGGGATTTGCTCAGAGGAGGTATTTTGTTAAAAAAANAAAAAAAAAAAAAAAAAAAAAAAAAAGAGCAACACCACATTATGAAATTATCATGTACCAATTTCATTTTGACAGGGGGCATTAATAACAATAAGTAGTTTTACATTTAATACTTTACTGTATTTTGCTGCTAATGCTCATTTAGATTTGTTCAAGTAAAATGTCAAATGTTTAATTGCAATGCAGTGTTCTTCTATTATGGTACTGTGGCTACGTTTCCTAATCTGATTAAACTCTCAAAATCTTTTGAAAAGTGTTTCCTATGAAAAATCAAACCAGTGGAAAAGCTGACTAATGAAACTGAATGAGCTAAATGAGTTGCTGTGATATCTTTGCTCATGTCAATTAGGCTCAGTAGCCACTGGAAGGCCTGCAGGTCCTTCTTAATCAAGACTGTGCTGTGTACTGAGCATGCCCAGAGGTCCCAGCTGTGGCACCTCGGCAGAGAACAGAGCCTTCATTGTGCTGCTGTAACCCAACATACAGCCACAGAGCTCAGATTAAAGGCTGTGGAACTGTGCGCTCTCTCTCTGCCGACACAAACATAAACAGCAGATCAGTACAAAGGCAACGGGCAGCTGGGCCTCCACCATGATGTAGTTTAGGTTCATAAAAACAATTTTCAGTGTATCATAATTATAGAAAATCTCTGAATGTGTCTGTAGTGAGTATTTCAGTATATTTTTTATTTGTTTTTGATTTGTGTTTTGATTTTGTTTTTGTTTATATTGCCCACACTGATCCTTTCATCCAGTGTAGAGTATCAGAGGACATAAATATCAGATAATTTTTACTATAGTAGATAAATATTGTAATAATGAAAACCAGGTCACATTAACAACAGTAAAATTACTGACAGAAGCATATTTTATTTATTCATACTACATAAGACATAAAGAACTGTTCCAGTATATGGATGCACTATATATATATATACATACATACATACATATATATATATGTATATATATATATATATATAGTGCACATTAGTATTGTAGAAAATCTAAATATCATCTCATCTCTCTCTTATGAGATACAGTATATTTCAGCTTGTTGATGTTATATTTTTATATACAGCTACACATTCCTCATCATCAACTTTTATTTCATTTCAAAGGACCATTGAAGAAGGTCATTTACAATGGTTACATATTACTACTATTACTACTACTACTACTGCTGCTGCTGCTGCTGCTAATAATAATAATAATAATAATAATAATAATAATAATAATAATAATAATTGTAGTAGTAGTAGTAGTAGATGCAATAACATTTGATACACAAATAAAGGTTCCATCAAAAATATTCAGTAAATATAATTTAAGAGCACAAAAAAGAGAGAAACATACTACAGTATATAATTATACACGTCATATGTCACACACACACACACACACACACACACACACACCTGACACTGTACATCTACTACATAATTACTAGATCTTTAACCCAATATTTCCTGTTTTTTTTCCAGCGTTGTTTGCTGAGTCCTGCTCTTCCTGTCTCCTCATTTAGTTCTGCTGCACTTCAGCCAGATTACAGCATCATGTTCTCTCCCCAGAGTCCTCCAAACATTTTTCTTCTTCCCACTCAGTGTAATCAGCGTCGTGCTGCACTTTCCTTTGCACTGCTGGACTCTCACCATGACTGGGCAGCTGCAGTCAGTGTGTATACAAATCTGAAGGCACTCATTGATGAAACATGCCGCATTAGGTTTATATATGTGTTGAGTCCTGACAGTTTCTCATGTTCAGGTCAGCCTGTGGACTCTCCACTAGATGACGCTCTCGGTTTTTAAAGACATGCAGTTGCTATTTACATGAACAATGAAAGATAATTTCACTTACATAAACCTCAAGGCCATTATTATTTTACTACCTATGTATAAATTAATTCCCCTGTATGTGCGAAGACATACTTCTGGAGCAATGCCCTATTATAAACTATATTAATTTGAATGTTAAATCACTACAATATTAACTTAGTATTACTTGTATACGCTGAACTTTATACAAGTAATATATTTTTAATCTCATAATGTTCCTGAAATATTGCAGTATTTCTTTTTATGTGTTTGCTGTGGTATCTGCATTGTAGGGTTACTATCTATTAGTTGCAGACATCTATTTCTCACAAAAAAAAAGTATTTAAAAAGTATCGGCAGTTAAAGTTTAAGGCGAGTGCAATTGATTCAGTATCTTCCAGACAGAAACAAACAGACGTGCAGTGCTTCATCTGCAGGTCTGTAAAGACTTGTCGTGAAAAACCCTTAAGACTAATTAACAGAGGCTGTCAGATCCAGACTGTGGTCAAGCCAGACGCTTTTTGCGTTTTTGCAGTCAAGCCAGCCGCGCCTACAACTTGATTGCGCACTTGTTCTAAACTGTACGGTAACCGCTTTGAAACAACATTTGGAAGCGATGGTGTACTTCAGCATGTTACCTCATTTTGATAAGAGGTAACAAGTTAAATTTACGTAAGTATGTGTTAAAATAAGGGTCTTTGGAAATTAATTACTCCAAAATGCTATATCAAAAATTATTCAACATGTGTGTGTTTATACTCCTTGAATCAACCCATGAAAGCGTAATTAACTACTTATGTAAATTTCAATTTTTCAGCCGATAAAATAGATAATTTTTTTTTCCAATCACATATCTATGCAAGGAATTTTGGAAATTGGCAAAGTGCCAGTCTGTCCTGGCAGAGTTCGAATCCCAGCCAGGAGAGAGAGAGAGAGAGAGAGAGAGAGAGAGATAAGAAAACCCACAGAATAATTGTAGACCCAGAATGTAAATGTAACTTTCTATTTTTAGGACAGATCAAAAATGAGAAATTTTCCAATGTCTGTGCAAGGGATTTTGGAAATTAATTACTCCAAAATGCTACAGTAAAATTGTTCATAATGTGTTTATTTACGGTCCTGGAAGTGAAAATTTTTTTTTTTTTTTTTTNATTTTTTTTTTTTTTTTTTGTTTTTTTTTACTCCTGATGAAAATTTAAATTTTTAGGGCTCATCAAACATGAGAAATTTATCCAATCGCATGTCTGTAAAAAGGGACTTTGGAAATTAATCAATTTAAAATGCTCCATAAAAATTGTTCATAATGTGTTCGTTTATAGTTCTGGAATTGCTGAATCAAACCATGAAAGTTTTATTAACCACTTATGGAAATTTCATTTTTATGGGAAGATCAAAAATGAGACCCGGACCAAGATAACAGGATGACAGATACAGTAACAGACCCAGACTCAGACTCAGACAGATCCAAATGCAGATGAGGAAACCCACAACAGGTCATCCTAGAGGTCATGGCGCAGTGGTTAGGTGCCAGTCTGTCACCTGGCAGACCAAGGTTTGAATTGGAGAGAGAGAGAGAGAGACAGATGAAAAACCCCACCGCACATCAGTCATACACCCAGAATGCATAAACTACGTAAATTTCTATGTTTAGGAAAACTGAAATTTTTAGGGCTCATCCAACATGAGAAATTTATCCAATCATACAAGGGATTTAGGAAATTAATCAATTTAAAATGCTACAGTAAAAATTGCTCATAATACGTGAGTTTATAGTTCTGGAAGTGCGAAACCTAACCATAACCATTTTATTAACTATTTAATCTGTAACGTATTTTTTTGTAACTCTAGCTTGTTCATTGTGACAAAGTAAGTAAGTTCATGTGACCTCCGGTGTTTTCAAAGCTTTAACGTAAAATTGAGAATAAATGCGCCTTCCACTTGTAGGCTTGACCGCTAACTTGCAAAAGGCGTTTGGCTTGACCACAGAACTTCAGAGCCCTGGGTTCAGCTTAGTTTATCTGGACCTGTGGGGAGGCTGGAGATTGCAGGGAGGATTCGGTATGTATCTTTGGGTAGGAGCTGTAGGCCTGCGAGACTTGGTGCTGGTCCAGGATCAGGATCAGGAGTGGCTCTTTGTTTTGGGGAGGTGGGCGGGGTGGAGGAGGCGGAGCCAGAGGAGGGCGGCCGTCCTTCTGAGCGCTGAGTGAGAAAACGACACAGGACATTCAATAAGTTTTCATTAGTTAAAGTGTTTAAAAACAGTTTTACCACACTTTTAAAATCTGCGTTAACTGAACGAGAGAAAACGTCGCTGTTTGGTGAGTAAAGGTTTTTAATTATAAACACGTTTCAGCTTGTTGAACAGCGAAAACTGCGATTAACTTGAACTGGAGACTGAACTTAAACACCTCACAGGAAAGTTTAGCTAGTTCGTGTGAATTTAAGGCGAAATTGACTTGAATAAACTCACTCAGAGAACAGATGAAGTCATGAAATAAAGCTCAAAGTAAATCATGGCTTGTTGTTGTACATCAGCCACCTGTTGCTGTGAGCGGTGATGTGAAACAACGTCACCATCCTGCAGCTTTAATCAACTTCGTTTTTATTTTCATATTTTCCTCTTAACTTCCTGAGGGAAATATAAAGTTAAAGCTCCTGTATGGACTTTAACAGGAGTGACCTCTTATTCACATTATGTACTTTTACAATATGTTCCCAACTTGCAGGTCTAATTTCCATTTTGGAAAAGTTAAATGCAGTGAATATACTAATACACCATGTTAATAACATTTTACAGTCACTTCTCCAATGTTTTCCCCATCTGATCTACTTTTCAACAGAAATGATTTAGTTTCATTACTTCATGATTTAGTTTCACGTGTCATGGCTGTTTTATTCCACATGACTTGTGACTTAAGAATTCATTGGTTAAATACTTAAATTGTTCTATTTCAAACCCCATGAACTACAGTTTTCATTATATCTTACATTATTTACAATGTCATGGTAACAAGTCGTAGGATGTAAAATTTTAAACCGCAACAACTGATAAAAATGCCATACATGTGAAGTTTTTTTCTATAGATGAACTATTATTAATTAAGTAATTTTCTGGCCTATTGTTTGGTTTCTGTGGCTTTGTGGTATCTGATGTATAGACTGGAATTCATTTAGTTTAAACCACAATTGCAATTGTTGGTCAGAAAGATCACAATTACAGTACCCATTGGGAACTTTGGTAGATAAAAGTAAAATGGGCTGTAAAAAAGTGTCTTTATGTTTATCCCCTTGATCTTTCATTCAAAATATTAATAAAAATATAACCTTTGATTAAAGTAAAATACAGTAATTGAACGAAAAAATACATTTTTATCATGAAACAAATATTTTTCTCTATTGGCCTGGAAGAGGACGTATATCTATATTGAACCCAGGCACAGTGAGGAGGGTTTGAGTGGCCAAAGAATCTCAAGGGATCACAGCTGGAGAATTGCAGATGTTCGTTGGATCTTAGGGTCGGAAACTCTCCAGAACTACAACCAAACACCACCAGGTAGATTGAGAAAAATATTTGTTCCATGATAGGAATTTTTCCCCCTTTCAATTATTTTAGGGTGCTCATATTTGTGAAGAGAACTGTAAATGTTTCCTCCTGTTAACACCATTATGGTAGAAAAAATTCACTTTTTTTGTATGCTTTGATTTCCCATCCATGGCCATGTCTGAAAAATTAATACCTGCTCCATACATGAGTGTTTTAGTTAAATCTTTGCAGATTATCCCCCACACAGATCAAAGTCTGGCTTTTGACATCCTGACATGGGCTCAAAGCTGACCTCTGCACAGGGCTCAGGGTAGGCAGGGCAGGAGAGCGAGGCTGCTAACTGACAGTTTCCTCTTTCACGGTAAATAATACAATGGGAAGAAAAAAAGTCGCACACTTATTGGAGTCCTTGTATGTCTTGTACATATGACACTGAGCATGAAAGAGTCTACTGTGTCGTCTTTGGCTTTAATCTGTCCTCCACAGCACTCTTCTTCTTGGTCAGAGTGCTATGCCTTGGTCTTATTCTTGTCTCTCTCCTTTACAGATTGCAGAATATCAAACTGATTGATTCTGGCTAATCGCAGCACCAGTAACAATATCAGCTTGTCAGGTCAAAGCTTACATGGTTTAAAAATTGAGGTTCAGTTGTCCATATGCTTGTCTTTACCTATTTTATGTTATGTGATTTCCTGCTTTTGCTTTTCTTGTCAGTGTTATCAGTGTCCTTCTTCCAAGATCATCTCAGTCTTTGTATTGTAATATTGGTTGGAATGGGACATTATCACCAAGGCAAACAGGAACCTGTTCAAAGCCCATTGTCCACTGAAACACATGGCGGCTGCTGATGGCTTTGTCTTTACCAGCTACATAGGCAGACGTTTCTCTGAAAAGCACAGAATAGCTCATCTTAATGATGTGCGTGTGATTCTGCTTCTTTTTTTTTTTAAACCCTATTGGTTGCAAACTGTAATTTGTCAGCTTTGATGATAATAAATATGACACAGTTGAGGTGATTAAGATTTATTTGCGCCCATTTTTAGTATTTCCCATGGCGGCAAATTACAGTGTCATTTACAAGGCTCGACGAGCAGATAGTCACTCCAATAACCACCAAAGCTCTTAGATTGTTCTTATGGCTAAATGACTCACGCTGGAATGTTGCCTTTCTGTTGATACATTTCTCATAACCTGTTTAACCTACATCTGTTGTTATTCTCAGCAAACAGTCATTTTGCGATACCAAATCTGTTAGTCACACACTTGTAATGCCTTTCTACACAGTACCTGCTCATATTTGCTGGAAAAATGAATAAGGTTGATGTTGACTTATATTTTTCAGAGATATTACGCATTCTAAGATATTACAGGCACCACAGGAAGCTTATTGTTTCCCTCAGAAATAGCAAATAATTAAATGAAGTGACTATTTGGGCTATTAAATTGTGTAGTGTCTTTCTTTCTGACTAATGCAAGCAGCCTATACCTTTGCAGAGGTGGGCCACCTGATCCAGGGTGAGGGATTTATTTTCCTTCGACATTCCTGATGGAGTCGTACAGAGTGACTGGGATACCTACCAGCGGACCTCAGCGGGGATACACTCAGCCATCTCACCCCTCCAGACACCACAGTAACGGAGCTGGTACATACGGTCTCAGCATCCGTGTCCAGGGTATAGATGGACACCCTTATGTAGTTCTGAACAACCAGGACAGGGGTTCTCAATCTTATGTCGACCCTAATAGTAACGGGTACATCGATGCTGAAGGCTCTTTTATTGATAACTACCATGAGTATGATTTCAGAGGAAGAAAGGAGGCTGGATCCAACAGCCCCTTCATGGAGTACAGATCTCAGAAGATGATGCATTACACTGGTCCTCAAAATGGTATTCCAGATTCACAAGGAAAGAAACCGTCCACACTCCTGAATTTTCAGAAACATCCTGAGCTTCTGCAGCCATATGATCCACAGACCAACTCCCTGAATATTGATGGTTTCCGCAGCTTGCCTTCAAAATCTGTCTCTCTGGCTGAGACTAGGAACCAACAACAGGGCTCCTCTTCCAAATATTCTGTAGCTGAAGTCTCTCATGCCAGGTCATCAAGCCTGGATCAGAATAAAGGTCCTGCACAGCAAGCGAAAACACATCTCCCACCCCAGAGCGAGACAGCGACAAGCCTTTCAAAGCCTAAGGTGCAGCCTCAGTCTTTGCCTCCATCCCAGCTTCCTCAGCCAGAGATCAAGCCACAAAAACAAACGGCTGAGCCGCAGTCCAGACCTCATCCCATCAACCCGTATCCACCTCCATCTAAGCCAGCCTCTAAACCTCAGCATCAGCCAGTGCCACCATCCCAGCCTCAGTCCTCCACTGCGCCAAGCCCAGTAAGTGAGTCGAGCAAGACCTCAGCCAGATCCCCAACTTCTATGAGCAGCGCCAACTCCAGCCTCGAGAGCACCAGCCGTGAGCCTGATGTCCTTCCTCTGCGCAGGACTGATTCCAGCGGTCCAGTTCTTCAGCCATCCTCACGCTCCCNTGATGTCCTTCCTCTGCGCAGGACTGATTCCAGCGGTCCAGTTCTTCAGCCATCCTCACGCTCCCGCCACTCCTCCTCATCTTCCACCAACACGTCCAAGGCCATGGCGGATGACCAGATGGAGGCCCTGTATGCAGACACCATCAATCGCCATGAAAACCGCCGCTACATCCGTTTCCTCCCCGGCTCCGGCAGAGACATAGACACAGGTTCAATTCCTGGTGTTGATGAGCTAATTGAGAAATTTGATGGCAAAGATGGCAGCCAACAAAGGCGTGGTAGGGCCGGGCGCAGGAACAGGATCAATCCAGAGGACAGGAAACGCTCACGGAGTGTGGATAGTGCCCTGCCACTTGGACTTCAAGAAGGCTCTAACTACACAGATGGATTTATCCGCAGTCGGGGAACATCTACAGAGCACGTCCTGAGGCCCTCACAGCTACGGCTGCGGAAGACAGCTGGCAGTCAGAACTCCTGGGTCTCAGTTGTTGATGGTAAGACTGATCCCTGGATCCCACCTCGTGGCGCCAGTGCCCCTGTCTCCCCAGAGAACACTATCTCTAAAGGGACTGGTTCCATCCAGGGATACAAAAAGCCACAGACTCCTTCCTCAATTCTACCACTCAACAGTAAAGACCAAGAGGATGGTGTGTCTTCACCTGACAAGATTTCAGCAACTGTGACAACATCGTCATCCAAGGCCTCCTCCAGCTCAGGCAAAAAGCCAAGTACAGAGGCGGATGCTCAGGTAAAACAAAGCCCTGTTTTATGTGTCCGGTTTTTGTACAGCTGCAATTGAATCTGACATTTCAAAATTTCAGGTTTGAAATGTCAGATTCAATTGGAACTACAATCAGTCAATCTTTGTCTTAATTGGTGTGGACCAGAAAATGACCCTCTGTTTAGTCTTATCAAAATGAAGCTCTGTAATTGAAGAAAGCCCGTGTGGGAGTGTTTATAAGTCTTTCACTATTCATTTCCTGTCATGTCTAGGCGACACCTGACCTTCTGAAAGGTCAGCAGGAGCTTTCACAACAAACACACGAGGAGACAGCAAAACAGATTTTGTTCAATTATCTCAAGGAAGGGTGAGTTGTAATAGCTTCATTTTTCTGTTTTTAATCAACAGTGTTTTGGTTTTTTTTCTGAGTAATAATCATTAAAAAGTTAACAGAATATGATAATTTTGTCAGAATATAATTTCTCTTATGTAGTGTAAGCTACAGCTGTAAGTGCATGTGATCACTGAGGAGTAAAAAATGCAGAATTTTAACATAGTTTCAAGCTAATCCTTTATTTTATCATTGTAGGGTAAAGGGCATAGCCTAAATGTGATTTGAAATTCATTGCACGTGATGTGAAAAATCTGAATCGATGGCTGTTTGACGAGTCATGAACTGAGCATATTGTTGCATGTTGACCTTAAACTAAGATGTTTCACTGTAAGGTGATGCATCAAACAGAAAGAAACTGTATTGTGAGGACACATAAATGGTTTTTATCAAAGCCTGACTGTTCGTGATACAAGTGAAGGAATGTTCTCTCCCTTCCCTCCCTTTCCAGCTGTGAATGATCCAGCTGTGAGGAGTTTGTTTTCCTGCAGAATCCCTCTTTCTGCCTCTGCTTTCTCTTCACTGCAGACAGAAACAAGGGCAAAATCTTCTGTTTTGTTTCTGAAGGCAAGGCATGTTAGATTGAAAAGTATAATGCATTTAGGTTTTTGAAGAAGCTAACTGTGAAGGATACAGGCATACAGTGCATTTTACTGAGCTAGGAACTTATTATCAAGGATTATTTGACACAAGGATTATTTCCAGCAGTGTTTTAAGTTGTGCATTATCTTACACTGTGAAACTTGACAGAACAGCAATTTTAAGGTTCCTGCCTTTCATATGCTATATGGCAAGGCTAATGTAGAGAGCGAACAGGAAACTGTTTGGGCGTGTTGGGCCACAGGTCAGGAGTCACAGGACAAAGGAAAGGAAACACAGATGGAAGTGCTGGGCTGAAACTGAGCTACATTCCCAAGGCCCAAAAGACAAACATTCACCAAACAGGGGTGATAAAATTTTAATGAAAATCATCTGCGGGAGGGAAAGGGAGGCTGGGGCTTTGGCTTTTTGTGTCAGTGGTGTGATTTACTAATGTAATATATTTCTGTTGTCAGTTGAAAGAGGTGTAACTCCAGTTTTGGTGATTTTAGGAATACATATTTTTGGTTGAGAACATTTTTTGCCATCTTTGGCCTTTCAATCCCCAGTGTTCATAGATTAAAGAAATCTCTATTAGTCAAGATTAACACAAAGCTGCTTTTCTTTTGTTTTTGGAAAATCATAAGTTATCACCAACCAGAACTATGATGTCATTTCCTGCTCTATATCCTGCTTATTTATTGTTTCTTAAATTGAAAATATTAATTACATTTTCCTGGAATCCTGATCAGACAGAATGGACATGTTATAGAAAATCTGGTTTACCAGAATCTGGCAATTATAATACCATGCATCCAGACTTATTTAGAACTTAAAAAACCTCTCACAGCCTGAATTTCTACAGTTGCCTTAAATATTGTGACATTGCTCAACTCCTGCAAGGTCACTGATGCAGATCCTCTCAGTTTGTAGCATTAGCTCAGAATTTTACCAGATAATGAATGGGGCTCTGCAACAAAGCCAGTCCTTCGTTGTTTTGTGCAGGGTTAACGCAGAGCCACAGCCCACTCCTTCAGCTCATGTGCCTCATAGTTTAGTGGTGGGTGTAATGAAGCTGTTTTTGCTGCGAGGTGACTCATCAAAGCAGCATTATCCATCCTGACCCAGCCTAAGCTGGGAATGAGAACAGTTGGGAATTAATTCCTGATCCTCAAAGGCTGACAGCCTTTTTTCTTTTAGAACTAGTGTGTTTCTTTATCTGTGTATCGTATGTGTATGTTAATCTATCGGCAGAAGCAACGATAATGATGACGCCACTAAGAGAAAGGTCAACCTTGTCTTTGAGAAGATTCAGACGTTGAAGTCTCGGGCCACAGGGGGTGCACAAGACAGCAACAAAGTGAGACATTGTTTTATCGTTGTTTTTATCATTGTAACTGTGACCCACAAACAGGTCAAGGTCCCGTGATAAAAAATAAAAATGCATTTTCTGTGCTGTAACTTGTGGTTGCTGGTTTATTCTTCTGCTATCTATTGTTACACCATTAATGTATCTCAAAAAGGCATTTTCCACATAGTTTATATCAGAATCAGGGATTTTAGGGCTTAGCAAACAAAACAAAACAAAAAAAACCCCTTTCATTTTATTATATAAAATGCTTAGGTCTGCCATCATCTAGTATTAGCAGTAACATGGCTTACTGGTCCATGTGTATTTGTCTGTGGTCCACATGGCTCAAATTCGTTGATTTGAGTTTGGTAATGTGACAGCTAGTCTGTGCAACAAACATATTTTTGTTAATATTAATTTTCAAACTGTCCCTCCTAACATTAAGTCCCAGTCCAACATCCTGTTTAAATCAGAAACATGTTTAACTACTAAAGAAAATTGCTCAAAGGCATTTTATGAGGCTTTGGCAGTCAGGCTGTTCATTTTGCACAGCAATGTCAGATAGTGAATATTAGCCGTCCACAAAAGATTGCTTATGCCGGAGTCCTTTCTCAGATATCTATCAAATGTGATGAAGTGAATGAGATTGAGAAAGTGAAACAGTTTGCTCAGATAAACAGTTCATATCAGTTTTATTTAGAGTTGATGGATAACTGACTCCAAAATGTCTGTTGTTCTGTCAGTCCCTGGATCTTGCTGCTCAAACCAAAGTTCTGCAGGAACAAAATGCTGAGCTGGAGAAGGAAATGGTTGACCTGAAGAAACAACTTGAGGAACAAACCATGGTAATACATGGATAACACTAAATTATCTCAGTTCAACTCTTTGACACCAGTCTACTTATGTTTGCTCATCAGTTTAGCTTATTGATGATCTTGAGAATAACGTTGCGTAAGATTTTGAGGGAAATAAATCTTGCAAACACCAGAAGTTTAGTGCAGGACACATAAATGATTAACTACAGAAATATTGTCCGATGTTTTGCTGGAGAGCATCTGTAGCAGCTGATTTGATGAATGCATTCAGTGATAAATCCAATCATCTGAGGGTGTTTGGGATTCTTTGTAAGTGCATATATATATATATATATATATATATATATGGACGTGCATGCATGTTCATATGTATATATGTATGCAGCAAAGCATGTACATTAATATTTGTGTGTCACCCTCAGAACAGTCAGTTGGAGGTTGAGAAGAAAACAGCAACGGGACTAAAGGAGCTGCAGGAGAAGCTGGAGCTCAGCACCAAGGAGTGTCAGCTTCTGAAGGAAAAACTCGCCAAAACGGAAGCTGATCTCCAGATTGCAGTGGAAGAGTAAGTGGAGAGTGATAATTCTGGAGGGTGACAGTCAAGAAATGGGTAGTGTGAAATCAAGATTGTGACAGAATGTTGAGATACTGTATTTTAGATTCTTATTGTAAATTTAACTTGGACTAATGAAGCACTGCTTCAAACCCTGCATTTCATGTCGTAATGTAGTGTGTGTACATACAAATTGACTGAATCCCAGCACTGTCCTCACTGATATGAGATTGGATTTCTGTTGATGAAATAGTTCAGTCTGTTCATTGTTACTCAAGTTGTTGCCACGTCTCTTCAGCTTATTGCAGCTCCTCTGAGTGGTTTTCCTTTCAAACATGTTAGAGTGTGTTTGGTGACTGAGTGATTTACTATTCAGTCTGACTGCACAGCCTGTTCATTTCCTCCGTTTCACATGTAATACAACACTTCTTTAAATGATGAGTCTCTGGTGTCCACAGTCCCTCAAGTGTGGAGTTTTGCCATAATTTACAGTTTGGATGACTTTTTGAGCTAATATTTTAAGCAAAATAATTTTGTATTCATGAAACTGAATGCTTCCCTTTTTGAACTTTTTGTCTTTATAGTCTGTTTCTGTTTTTGTTTTGTTGTTCGATGATGTTGAAAATAAAATGGAAGTTTTTATTGAAAGGTACTAATTGGTAGCAAAAGGTGCTATAGCGTGAATCAAGCCTCAGCAACAAGAATTCTGTTCTTTGTTTAGAATTTAACTTAGTTGAATATCCAGCTACTTTGCCTCAGGATGAATTGTTGAAGTCTTGACTTGTTGAATTGATGTTAAACTTCCTAATACCAGAAATTGCTTAGCTCTTATTAATATGTTACATACAGTACAACAAGAATAGGTTGGTGATTTGTTTGCCTCATTTCACTTATCACCCTCCCTCAGCTGTTTTTGTGAAGATACCATTGAGACATTATTGGTTTGCCAGCACCCAGATGTTCCTTTTAACCCCTGTGGTCTGTAGGCCACGAATTGAGCCCCAGCACAGGTGCTGCCATTTGAATGTGTGAACTGAGATGCAGGTGTGCATGTACTGTATGTGTCTTTGCATATGTGTGTGCACATATGTACAGTACGTGTAGTGTGTTGTGACTTGTGTGTGCTGTGTGGTCTGGAAGGTTGTTCCAGGTGAAGATGGAAAGGGAGCAGTACCAGACAGAGATCAGAGACCTGCAGGACCAGCTGTCAGAGATGCATGACGAGCTGGACTCAGCCAAGAGGTCGGCTGCTGATGGAGAGAAAGACATGATGATGGCGGTAAACCACAGTTTTCATTGTTTCTATTGAAGAAACTCAAACCCAAGCTCAAACCCAAAGCCTTTAAGCTCCTAAAATAACTTGCTTGATGTTGACTGCTCCCATCCGTTTTTGTACATTCTGCTGCAGTAAAATGTTACCAAATGACAGTTTATTTCTGAATGGCATCTATAGTTAATTGTATTCAATTTGCACAGGACATGATGCAACTAAAGGTGGAGATACAGGAAGTTCTTCTAGCCAAGGAGGAGCAGGAGGAGCTGCTCAGGAGGCGAGAAAGAGAGCTGACAGCTCTGAAAGGAGCCCTGAAAGAGGAAGTGGCTGCTCATGATCAGGAGGTGGACAAGCTGAAGGAGCAGTACGAGAAGGAGATAAGCAGTCTGCAAACATCTTTGGAGGAGGCCAAACAGGTAATCAGCCTCCTCTTTGTCACCCCCTCCTCTCCTGTTTTAAACTCTATGCATTCCCTTCCTCCTTATTTCCTCTGCAGTCGCCCTCCCCCATCTAAGAAACACACCCCGTCAGAAGCTGTGTGGAGATAAGCGCCACACCAGGGGAGCTGGAACTGCGTGTTTTGCATTGCAAGTTGTGCCATATGTTAGGCTTCAGAGGTTGGCGGATGCTTTGAAGTGACATAATTTACACCTTTCCACTAACGTCACCGCTGTGCCAAAGAGTATTTGAATATTGACATATTACTTTTTAACATGCTATATCCAGAATAAGCAAACTTATTCAAAATTTTAATCATAGTTGAATAACTTCACTATCTGTGTATTTCTGTGGAAAGAATTTGCTGGAAGAGGAGAGAAGAAAGTAAATATGGTTTGTTTCACTTTGTGTGTCATCGAAATGTGAAACCACATATAATTTACTTTCTTTTTAAAATCAAGTGGAAATTAAGGTCAGTTTAAGTTCACACACTTGAGCTGGACCGACAGGATGAGCTGATAACAATGAAAACAAAAGACTTGACTGAGTAGCAGCTAATGCTATCTTGTCATCACTTTTTATGGGAACTTGTAGGATTCTGTCTAGTCAGTCAAAGTGTGGAGGCGTTTCTTAGCTCAGCTGGTTTTTAGGAACATTGTTTGACAATGAAATATAGTAGTGAACAATTTTATCTGTGTAAAAAAAAAAAAAAAAATCTGCTTAACTGGCAAGGTCATTATTGTAGTTTAAAAGCAGTACACAAAGAAAGAAGAAAATAGCATTGCATAACTATATACAACACAAAAGTCTTTTTAACAGTCAAAGCTCTCATTCCCAGCTCTCTGTATGGTTTATCTGTATGTGTATTAGTTTAATAAGAAAATACATTTATTTAGAAGTTATAGTACTATATGAGCTGTTAAGTTCCCTTGTCAGTCCAGCCAAAACATAAAGGATCAGTTACAATCGTGACTTGTAAATAGGCTACGCATCAAATTTTTTTGGAAACCTCATTAGAACCTCTTCTTACAAATTAGCATTCTTCTGCAGTATAACAAGAAGAGTGCAGATGATGACTCGGAGACTAATGAAAAGGCGAATGATTAAAAGTGAGTTTTCTTTTGGAGCAGTGAGAGTTGGCAATCTGTTCCTTCTCTGAGGAGTTGTCCTGAAATGGAGGACGGTGAGACATGCAGCAGTGCATGGAGGAAGACGGCAGACTGAAAGGACTGAATTGTTTTCTTTGGGTTGCTGTGTGACTCACGTGTGTCCTGTTTGTCTCAGAGTGGAAGCTGTCCTTGTTCTCAGCTTCCTGCGGGTCTGGTGGGAGTCCATGGCAGCACAGTGCTCTGCATTAAGACTCTATGAGAACATTTCCCTTTGTCAAACAGAGGTAGTGCTCTCCCATGGGAGCATGTCATCATGAGTTTACCGCCAGAGCTTTGTAAACACCTTGCAAGATGAAGTCATTGTTTGTTTCTTTTTTTAAGCATATAATGGAGTCCTTAATCTTAGGAGCCCTTTGATTAATCATCTGTCCATGTGTTTTCCTTATGTGGCATTTGCAGCTGACAAGAACACCTCAGATATGTTATAAAATAAATTCTTATTTATCTGTACAGTCACTCCATCTTTACTCCTGAATATCTGCTGTTTATTCTTAATTCTTAATTTTATTTAATTGGGACAATGCACATTAATATACAGTCAGATGTAAATATGCCAGATTTAGCCAAAGTTGACTAATTTTTATCCGTAGTCCCATGCCAATATGATAAGATGGCAACCTACAATATAAAATGATTAGACAAGATGATATATTACATTAAAAAACAGATCCAGAAGATTTACAATATCAAAAAAATACATTGGTCTCCTGCACATACTTTAAATCCATCATTAAAATACCTCTAAACACAGTCTAGCACTTTAATGAACAAAAAATCAGTGATAATTCAAATCACATGTATTTCAAAAGACAGGTCTAACATTTTCATTATGTTTGGACAGTGTGCAAACAGAGGAGAAGATCAAATCATTCAGTAAGCAAAAGAAGATTGGCTTATTCTATTGCTAGAAAGTGAGATACATTGATAAGTGTAAAGAAAATGTACAAATTCCAAAACAAAACTGGAACAAAAAGGTAAAATAGATCCTTATAGGTCTAAAACATTCACAGTAGGTGGCTAATATCCAGAGCTTCAGCTTTGAGAAAGTAAGACATTAAAATACAAACCTGCTAATGATCTCACATACACATTTACTTTCTGTGGGTGTCAGGGAGAGAGATCAAGAAAAACAGATCAAGAGTGAAATTGCATATTTTTATTTATCTGCCCTATCTTTAAGCAAAGTGCTGCCTCTATCTTTGTGTGGCCCTGACATTTGCAGCAATCACAATGGCCCATGCAGACAAGAACGCTGGAAACTGGAGCGCTAAATTGCTCTATATATTAGTTAATTTCAGTGGCAGGCCATCACTAACCTAATGAGCTGCTGTCCCTGAGTAGTGTTGCCCCCCCCAATTCTGCGCCCTGAAAGAGTGGGGGTAATTGTGGACCTCAGTCGATGATGAATGATGAGTTTGTTTCTCACAATAATAACAGCGGGGGTTGGGATATGCTGAATAAGTGGGTCAGTATGCAGTAGAAAGGGGATGTGCAACCTTCCCTCTGAAAAGAGCGGGGGGCCTCTTTTGTGTCTTAAGTTGAGGGTGCATTATGTTTTTACTGAGCTGAAATCTGTGGAATTTTATCAGGGTTCAAAAGTCTTATTTTCACAAATTGGAATTTGCTCATTTGTTGATGCTACTTACCTGAATTCTGTAATAACACTGTCTGTTAATTTGTTTGTGAATTTGATCTCTCACTCTAGCTTGTGTTGGAATGCAAAAAATGTGAAAAGATGGGGGGGAGGGGGGGCAGAGAAGAAGCATTTGTTTCCAGGAATTTTAGATTCACCCTGCAGATCCTCTTCTTCAGTCACCTCCAAAGCAGTTACAGTACACCTACTTCAACCTGTGGGAGCGGCTTGCATCTTGTCTTTTATGTGTCTTTGGGCAGCTTCCGTTGCATCATCATCTCTCTGGAATTCCTGATTGTCAGTGTTCCAGGCTTTAATAGGCTTCAGCCACAGTGTATTTCTTCACCGTAAAGACAGAGTCTTGTGCTTATGGAACCATTTCCAGCTCTCTTATGTTTCATTTGCAGCCTTTAGCCACAGTGTGTAACACAGCCACATTGTTATCATGCTTTCATCTATAACCTCAATCACAAATACTCCACAGACTCCACACAGGTCTCCACAGTGATCTCCCACTCACCTAATGCAGATCGTTTTCCATCCTGCACCATATCTCTGTTTGTCTGTGAACTGAGGTCCTACAGTCTGATCATCAAACTTGCATAGCCCAGAGAAGCGTTCCCTTAGGCTAGAAAGTAAAGACTCCCACACGAGTCTGCCTGTTTGATGATAGCACAGTATTCCCAACATAGCTTTAAGTGCTGATTTAGCAGGCGACTGGAAAGAGGAAGAAGCAAAATCAAGGAGGCAGCAAATGATGGAGAGAATTTTGGATCTTGAGAGAGAGGGAAATGATGGAGAGAATTTTGGATCTTGAGAGAGAGATGGAAAGAAATGCAGTTAATGCAATATTACAGCCTTCCTGTGCATCAAATAGCTTTTATCAAAACTTTTTAGGTTCTTAACATTAAACTACCTGCAAAAAAGTGACAGAAAGTCCAGTACTTCAGTTTGCCCTGCTTGATGATCACCACTGTGGTTATTGATAGCATGTTGATAGCATGTTTGAGAGAATGTCACTCCCATATGAGGGTCATGTCTGTGTGAAAGCAGACGTATTGTTTCTTTACTTCACTTTGTGTTACCGCTGATGTGGTGGGAGTTTAATATGCCTGTTTATATTCATCAGCCTGATTTTAAAGATAGTTGTTGTGTTTATGTTACAGGCTATCAGTGATTATTTTGTTCACATGGTTAAGTGGGTTGAGTTTTTCTACTCCACCATAATCTGACATGATTAATCAGAAGCTGGCATCCTTGCTAACAGAGTGCTGCATTGCATTTTAATGTCATAATTACCCAGTTGTCAGTTTGCCAACTGTAGTTGAATTTGGACCAGGTGTGACTGTATAAAGTGTGGATGGGGATCTGTATGTTTGAGCTGTTGGTGTTCAGACTGGAATATTTTTGGGATGTGGATTTGGGGTTTTCCTTTCCTTGCTCAGAGGTTTATTCAGAACTTTGTCTTCTTTGGCCTTTGGCCTGGAAAACTGGAACATGGAAATTTCTTCCGCCTCAATTGTCCTGCTGAGAGTTTGCTTTTAGCGAATCTAGTTGAGTTGGATGAGTTTTGACTCATACTTGTACTTATTTTAAGAACTAATACCTTTATTGCAGTGCTTCATGTTGTACTTTCTGCCTTCTTGTTGCATGATCTGTTGATCATTATATTAAAAGAAAATTATGATCCACAGTAGATCTGAAAATTCCAACTTTGGTCGTGTCCCAGAAACTTCAGACAGATGAGTGTTGGATCACAGAGCTTAGTTTGACTGAATTTGGTACCAGGAAACCAAAAAAGAAGAAGAAAGAAGAGGTGCTCTTTACTGAGTGTGTATGTGGGGAGGTAGCAGTGAATACAGTTTGTACCAACAGCCTCAAAGTGACTTACCTAAATTAAACTATTCTATATTTTTTGATGGTCCCCTGCTGCTCCAGATAACTTCAGATGAGGTGGAATGTGCAGTTTTTCTGATGAAAATATTTTACTAATCTTATGAACTTGCTGTGATGAAGACACATCAAAGCATTTCCATGTCTTAGACTCACATGTTGATATTGCCATTGAGGCTGTAGTTGTCAGCAAATAGTGTTTGTAATATCAACAGCAAACAGCACACTCCCTGAAGTGTCACACTTGGTCATTTGACAAGTATATTTTTTTAATTTTCTTAAATTTCCTATTCTCTCTAAAGTAGACAAACACCTGTGTCTCTCAGAGTATTTGGATGGTTTTTCTCTTTCACTGAAGTGGGTTGTATAATTCCCTGTCAAGTCTGCAGTTTGGCTTCTTTTAACAAAGGTTTCTAATTCCATTTCTCTAAGCAGGATGAGATTTGATTACTGTCCTCTTGTAAGTGGAGAGATGCCAGTGCTGCTCAGCTGTCACGTTTTAATTTCTACCTCAAGCCTTCCTTTCACTCAGAGCGACAGTTCCTCTGTAGCAGTTAGCCTCAGGTTTGGGAGCCTTTTTTATTCAGGGAAGCTTTTGTATTTGTAACACACACTTCAGGCTTGCAAAGCAATTCAAGGTATGAGAAGAGTTTGAACAGTAATTTTTCTTTTCCTGATTCAGTGTGAAGTACTAATAACCTGATACTATACAGGAAATGACCTGTACTTGGAATGAACTTTGATCATTTTATATAATCTTTTTGAAACCATGAGTGAGATTTGTGGTCCTTTCTCTTTTTTATTCTGTCTTATTTCTCTCTAAAAGAGCATGAATCAAAATCAGCACTCTGAAATAATGAACTCCATCACTTCAGCTGTGAAAAAGAAAGGAAAAATAGGACAGGTAACTATGTCATACCTTCTGATACCCAAACAGACAGAATAATCACTGGTTTACTATCTAACACCTAATCGATAATTATCAGGAGTTACAAAGGCTAATGGGAGCATGCTGGGTATATTTGAGGGTCTGATGATCAGTATGTTTTAATTAATGTTGTGAAGGTGATAATAATGTTGTTAGCTGGCCATTTGTGCATTAGTTGATGTGAGCGCTGGCCAGCCTGTTGCCTGTTGGCATGTTTTTGCAGCAGCTGCTGAAGGAAATCCTGTTTCATGTATCCTGCTTTGGAGAAGCTGCAGCTGAGTTGAGTAGTGAAATCAGAAATCTGCAGCTAAATGAGCCAATTTATAAACAGTGTTAACACGTTTTTACATAGGAAGTAGTATAGTGCGATTTTTTTTTGACTTGATATGATTACTCTTGTATTTGTTTCTGATAAAAGCAGCGAACAGCAACTTCACAGGAAAGCGTTCTTGTTGCCAAACTATTTTACTGTTTTGATGTTCTGAAGTGTATATGTGTAGCAAACTCATTCACATTCATGTAAACTATAGTATAAGTACTGTAAACAACATTTTTCCATGTTTTATACTGTATTCTGCTTTAGTATAATGCACTCATAAATGTGGCATTAACAAGTACAATAACATAGTTGATACTTGTCTCTGCTGCAGGTTTCTTGCAGTCATATTTATTTTTGGACCATCAGCTTTGTTAACATGCTGAAAGCTGATTTATTAAGAATATCTGAGAGAGCTGAGGTTTTGCCACAGCATGACCTGAGACACACTTATTTAACTGCAGCTTTCACGCTGTTCTTCAAAGGCTGCTCAAAGTTAGTTAATGTCCAACTTTAGACAAACAGCCTGAGTACACAACAAGTCCCAAGTCAAACCCTGGCTTTGGTTAGAGGAGAAAATCAATTTGCCAGCGTGATGTTCATATTTTCTGCTGTAATTTTATGTCTGTCAAGTTGCTTTGTCGATTGCTTCATTAATTTGTTAAATTTAAATTTAATACAGTTTATGATAAGAGGTGTTAGAGAATTGTAGTAAATACTGGGAAAAGCTGATAAGGTGACTGTTGTATTAGTAGCAGTTGGTCAGTAATTAATTGTGAGGTAATCTTTAATGTTTCAACAGTTTTAATAAACAGTTTAGATCTCATAGTGCTAAATAATTAAGTCATTTAAGCCTTATAAATAAACAAATGGTGTATAAGACATTAGTACTTTCAGATGATATTAATGGCCAATAAAACTATGTTACCATGCACTTGACAATGGTGGTAAAGAGAATTTCAAAACTTACACCAATCATTTAAAAAAAATATCTGTATTAAGGTGCTGTGGGTGCACTGGGGGTAAAACGTGACTGTCATTAATAGAACCAAACATGATGCAAGTTGGGCGGCACGGTGGCTTAGTGGTTAGCACTGTTGCCTCACAGCAAGAAGGTTCCTGGTTCAAATCCAACTAGGTCCACACCACGTGGACTTTGCATGTTCTCTCTGTGTGGGTTCCTCCAAAGACATGCAGGTTAAGTGAACTGGAATCTCTAAATTGAGTTTCCTGTGTGCGTGTGCACCCTGTGACTAGAGACCTGTTTAGGGTGTACCCTGCCTCCCACCCAATGACCGCTAGGATAGGCTCCAGCCACTTGTGACCCTGAATAAGATAAGTGGGTATGGATGGATGATGCATATCTCTTTAGCACACAGGAGAAAAGGCAGAAGGCAAAGGTTTATGAACAAGAGGCCCATGTCACTCGTGTTGATGTTGATGGCAGCGATCATCTTCTCTCGCTTTGTCCAGCTCCTTTATTCTGGTGACCCAGTGTGGGAAGTGGGGCAGTGCCATGCATGTGGGGTAAACTGAAATACATTGAATCCCTTATTTATTATTGTTGCGAAGGCTATATTTAGACCCCCCCCCCCCCCCCCCCCCCCCCCCCCCCCCCCCCCCCCCCCC
>VXCM01000587.1:38911-190760 GCA_014773175.1 Lucifuga dentata | reverse complement strand
TTTTTTTTTTTTTTTTTTTTTTTTTTTTTTTTTTTTTTTTTTTAATTTAATTGGTAATAGTCTATTAAGGAACAAATATGCCAGTTTTTTTCCAATGAGATTTGTGAAAAAATTGATTAAAAATATATTGAAAAACACCCTATCTTCTGAAGTTAAGAAATCATTTTTAAAAATTCCCGCCACTAGATCAGGATCCACAAAATAAATTTAGTTAGTTCTTCCCTGCCCCACCCCAGACCAAGTTTTGTCACAGTCAGTTCAGAACTTAGAGTAATCCTGGTGAGAAACACATAAAAGAAACAATCTGCCAACAGGCGCAGAAGAAAACATAAACTCTTGGCGGAGGTAATCACAGATAATAATAGGGTTCGCCTTGATTTCCTATTCATTTTATTCTTATGGGCGTGGACGCATTAATGTAAACTCCATGTGAAAAATGCCTTTAAACCTGAGGTAGCTTAATCACATTCACTAACCTACCACAAATGGGGGTCACATCAGGCTTAGTGCTAATTAGCAGCATTTGTCAGCTAGAAAAGAAATGTGGTTATCAGCACTTTGATATGTGAGGTTTCAAAGCAACGTGAGACAATTATCAAAGCTCCAATAAGGCCAAATTATCTGTTCCCAGATTGCAGATACAGCAGTCAAAAAAAATGCAGAGCTGTTTAAAATTTCTCCACAGTAAGAACAACAATATGGAAAACACAGAGCCACAAGGAGGAACAGCAGGCAGCCTAACAAACAGGGACATGACTACGTATGCAGACTGTAGAGCTGACAAATGCTAGTAATTCTCATAGAGCCTGTCCAATATATTGCCACCTTCAATATATCAGCCTATGTTGGCTTATTAGATATAGAGTATATTGTATCAGTGTAAAATTGATCATATCTTATTAACTGTAATCTTTGCTAAGTTTGGTGCCCAATTACAAAATATCCTCAGTACATACTGTATACCGTATATACTTGAGTATAAGTCAAGTTTTTTTTTTTTTTTTTAACCAAATTTCACAGTGCAATTCAGGGAGTCGCCTTATACACGAGTAATTAAAATCAGATCCTGGAGAACGAAATACTGGGTGGAATAGGGGTGGAAATACTACCCATTACCACTACCCATGGAAAATAGTTTAAATCATACCTTAGAATGAGATATTTCCTGACTAAACATCTTATCCAGCACATTTTGCGGCGGCCAGTAAGCCGTGATCTGTCAGTTTTGGTAATCAGCTGCTGAAATAAATATCTTTACCTGTACATGGATTATTTTCGGAAAATCAGAGGAATACTATGACAATACCCAGAAAAAAGGTAATTTGCTAAACAAATAAATTGATGGAACAACATCAGGGAGTCGGCTTATATGTGGGTTTCTTTGAAAATCTAAATATGCAGGTCAAAATCAGGGGGTTGGCTTATACTGGAGATAGACTTATAGTCGAGTATATACAGCATTTGCCCAGATCTTTAAACCATGTTTGAAAGACTCTTGCCAGAAAAGTTTGTGTTATGTGTTTATGTTGTAGGAGTATCAGTCAGGCAGCATGTTTACAGTTGTGACATAGGTAGATTCTTGTTTTCATGAAGTGTTTGCGTAGCCACTGTGGATACTTGGTTGTCATTGGCTCAGTTACATTAATTTATGAGATTCATTCTAATTTGGTTGACTGTGTGTGTGTGTGTGTGTGTGTGTGTGTGTGTGTGTGTGTGTGTGTGTGTGTGTGTGCTCTAAGGCTCCTCATGGCTGTGACCAACTAAATGACCCCCAGAGGCATGGATGAGGGCGGCGCTGTGATGACAGACCAAACTGGTCTGACTGGTCTGTCAGCACTGAAGCAGGGAGGCACCCGTCACCTTTTACTGACTCAAAGTGTCTTCCTTTTATTCACAACAATGACAACCACACTAGCTGACCAGCAAATATCTTTCATCTTAGTCACAAGGGATATTAGGAGGTGAAATTTCAGCAGAAACTAAAATGTCTTGCTGTTACCACTTTCAAAAGTACAAACCCAATAAAAATAAGTACAACCCAAATATTATAAACTCACGAGTGCTAATATCAGGTGTGAACGTCTGTTTCATGGCATTAAGTGTCTAATGTTTTTAATGCTGTTATGCATGTAGGAATTTGTCTTATGAACTCATTGCATGAGCTCAGTGGGTAAATTAGTGCTATACTTGATGACACGAGAGACAGGAAACATGGAAGCAGAGAGTGGAATGACACACACAACTAAGGCGGGAAGAAATCAAATATTTTAACACTAAGCCATCAGGCGGTTGAAGGCTGTCTTTAAAAAAGTAGAAGGGTGTGTGCATGCACTTTTAGCACTGGCACATAACGTAAATGCATGTCAAAGCTTTGTGTTACAAAGAGTCTTGTCTGTCCAGAAATCAGCGCCAAAACTCTGTGTGTAAATCTGCTCCTTCACCCTCCAGTGACCTTTTGACACATTCTCACACAACAAGCTTTTGATGAAATGAATACATTCTTACAGATTTATCCCAACTTTTAGCTAGTTTATAAGATGACACCCTGTAGCACAAGTGTGGATTCCACAGATGTCTGCTGCAGTTTTGTGTCTGCAGGTGTAAACATGCGGACATACATCATCATTGTGTTGAAATAAACTAGAAACTGGCAAACCTGTTGCCTGACATTCCACTTCACCGCAAAATAATCTTGTTTTCTGAACAATCCTCTGCAGTCACTTATCTAACAAAGCTGTCGTTCACTGGTCGGGTGTCATCACTACTGAAACCTGTTCTCTCTCTCTCTCTCTCTCTCTCTCTCTCTCTCGCTCTCTCTCAAACAGACACACAGACTCTTATTTATTTTCTGTCTGTTGATCCACACAAACGTGCCTGCCAAGGAAAAATCTCCAATAATAAATCTGAGCACATTGAGCTCTTATTAAATCTGTTCCTGCCACCAAACTAGAATACAGACGAAAGCTGACCAACAGTTTAGGAGTGAATTTCATGACAGGTAGTGGCCATGAAATACATCTACAAGGCTGTCTTGGTATGTCATGAAGAAAGTGGATACTGTCTCAGGTAGCACAGTGAATGTGTATGTTCCCTCATCAGTAAAGATTAATGAAATCCTGGATTTAATACCTGAATTTGAGGTTTATTAAGAAGTGTGAAATAATTATAACAGAGTATTATTACTCTAGATCTCCACAGCAAAGGAGCTGTGTGAGAAACTGAACACTACAAATAGCTTTTTGTTGCATGAGGCATTTGAAGGTGCCGCAAATGTTCCCATCGTGCATTATTGTTCCACTTTGGGTCGAGTGTCCCAGACTCCTGCTTCCTTTGTGTTGAAGTCTCGTGTCTTGTTTGGCTCTCCAGAGCAGCGCAGCAGTGATCCGTGAGAAAGCTGAAGTGGAGGCAGCCAAGGGTGCAGTGGAAGGCCAAGCAGGACGTCTGACCCAGGAGTCTGAGCGACTACGCAAGCGGGCACAGGAGCTGGAGAACGAGGTGGCCAAACTCAACCGGATCATTGATGAGGCCAAACTGCAGGAGAGCAGGCTGGGGGACAGAGCGAGCCGACTGGAGGTGAAGTATTAGAGTCACTTGCTGCTACAGTTTCTACTCTGCTGTTACACACCTTGTAGAATCTGACCGATAGATATATCAGACATGCCGATATTAGCTTATCACAGGTAAAGACATACTGGTGAATATTTTGGCACATGTACATGTTTAACAGGCTCCATTTATGTATAATTGATTCTGTCTTAATTAAAATTTTATATATTTTTTTATTTGCATTTTAGTATTTTATCTATGATAGTTAATTACTATCAAAATCTACTGTTCAAACTCTTATATTTACTATCAGTGTTGTCAAGTTTAATTCTCAACTGTAAAATATCTTTCCTTAGTACATATGTTTGCTGTAACACTTTAATGCACAAATTAAGATATTGATGAGTGTGTCACAGTGCAGAAAATAAATCTTAACAGTCCAATGATGTTAATAGAGAGAGAAGAAACGGTTGGAAGAGTCTTTGGTTGAAATCAAAGAGCAAGAAGAGGAGATGTCGCGTGCCAACCGTGCTTTGACCATACGGCTGGAGGACGTGCAGGTAAGAAGACCAACATTGTGGCATACTGTACCTTGCCGTATGAGCACTGTTTGAGTTTTGAGTGGTTGATGCCTGACGTGTTTAATGTGACCTGCCACAGAGAAATCTGAGCAAACTCAGCAACGAACACAGGGAGTTAGAAGAGAGGCTACAAGAAGAGAGGATTCAGAAGGAGCAGTTCAAGAACATGAAGAATGACATCGAGGATGAGAGGAGGTTGTTGGATCGTACAGTGGAGAAACTTCAGAGGGAGGTCAGAACATTACATAGTCTATACTACACTTACTATATTTATATATATTTACTAATATACTAATATCCCATCCCTACAGTAACTTTCTGAGATTTCCTTGATGAGAGTTTTTGGAAATTTTCTCACATTTCCCTCTTTTCTTTGGCCTGGATTCTCTGTGGTTGCAGATGAATGACATCGTGGAGGTGTCCCAGTCATCCACTCAGGAGCTGCAGGAGCAGATTGATATTTATAAAGAGAAGAACCGTCGGGAGTTGTCTGAGTTGCAGAGACTGCTAAAAGAGCGAGGACAAGAGCTGGACAAATCTCACCTGGCTACTAAAGCCCTACAAGACGAGGTAAGTTACATCAGTCTCCTATTTAATTTAATGGGCCCTGACACTGCTCATGTGGTGAAAGTGGTCACAGCTCAGCCATCAGTCAGGCCAACACACTGCCATGCAGACCAGCAAATGATGAGGCATTGTTCTGACTCAATGCAGCTGGACGCCTCCCACCAGCATCATCCTCTCCTTTCAGAGAATTATGTCATCACTTAGGAATTTTTTTTCTCCCCTTTTCCATCCCAAAAGGTAGTATTATAGTTAAGTAGTTGAGCCAAGTCAAGTCAAAAAAATTTGGGAGTGGAGTTCTCTTATGCCTTGTTTACAGGAATAAAAAGGGAGCTGAGGTGAATTCCTTTATAATCCCTTGATAACCGTGTCCAACTCAAACAAGTGTCATAATTGTACAACTCAACAATGTCTTACCATGCTGCATTGTTTGCAGTATAACCATGTCAGCACCTTGGAATGACAGGAATGTTTTTGTTTAATGTAGAAATACACAAATGTGAATACATTTGTATTAGAAAGGGTGTGGTTTATTTAGCCTTCATATATTATTTGCAGACATTTATTTGTCTAAAATTTGTTTAACTAGGTAGGGCAGTTGGGAATGTATTTACAATGACCATGTAGACCCAAGCAAATGTTTTATGAGTTTGTGGGAATGGGATTGCCTTAGGAGAGCGTGAGATATAATACAGCAAAGGCATAAACAAAGTCAAAGTATAATGTAAAGTAACACAGGCACAGTACGAGATAACACAGATAAGACAGAGGGTTTCAGAGCTCCTTCTGGTTTAGCCAGCGTCTGCATTTTTCTGAGTGTGTGTCAGTGAATCTGCGAAAAGTTAGTAAGTGATAATTTATGATCCAGTTTCAGCATCTTTTGTTGCTCGTTTCAGAGCAGAAAACTGAAGAGAATCATTTTTTCATGGAGGTGTTTTTTGGATTGTTCCTCAAGTTTGATGAACCCATGTCCTTCTGTGAATTTGTAGAACATTGCATTTTTCCAGAGCTGTGCAGCAAATGTAAACTAGACACTTACTGTGTTAGTGAGTTCAAACCATCCTGTGCTAAGCTCAGATGTGATTCTGTAGAAAAAGAAGAAAACAAAATATTGCAAGGCTAATTGGGAGGTTTTGGTACGTGGTGCCTTGATTCTTTACTCTCAGGAGAATTCCCTGCTGAGAGGAAAGAATATTGTTGTTGGTGTTGTTGTTTTGTTTCTGGGGTCCTAGTGTTTACATGTGAGGTGAGAGAAAATATATTGTGTTTGCTACAACTGAACTAATTAATAATGCTTAAAGTTTTTTTTTTTAATAATCTGGACAGAGTAATCAATTTAAAGATATTACTGTGTGCACCTATTATTTTAGACCCTTCAATATAATTGCTAGATTAACTGATAACAGACTAATCCAGCCAGACTGAATCCTGTCAGCAACATAGTTTGTTGAAACTAAAACCTTTGACTCATGACCCTCTACTCATAAATATTAAAGGACCTTAGTTTCCAGAAAATTCCTCCTCCTCCCTGCTGTGGAGCCAATGAGATGTAGGTCACATTTTTAGGGTGCTGGGCAGTGACCTCTGCCCTCAGACAGATGGTGTGACATAAAATGAGGCATGGAGTTAGCATGGTCTGGTCACACACTTCTAAAGAAGCAGTGCTGTCATGTGTGCTGCGTCAAACCTCTTCATGTATAAAAATAGCTACAAACAACTATGACAGAAGCTTAATGTTGTGACTCACATTTGTTGCTAACAAACAAAAGCCTGGCTGTTGTCTCTGCAGTAATTTAGTCCTGCCTTTCAATTATTTGTGCTCTCTCTGCTTATCTCATAATACAAAACATTATAGAAAACACTTGAGGGAACACTCTGGAAAACAGTATATGGAACCCTATAGAAAACACTTGAGGGAACACTTTAGAAAATACTTCAGAAAACACTATAGAAAACACGTTCGACAGACACTTTAGGGAACATCATAGAAAACACTTGAAGGATCAAATCAGGGAAACAGATTATTCTTTAGGGAACATGATACAAACTATTTTAGGGAACAGTATAGAAAACTCTTTGGGGAACACAATAGAAAACTCTTTTGGAAACACTTTCTGAAATCCCCCCAGCATACTCTAGGACAATTACACATTCTTGACACTACCGATAATTTATTTAGTCTGGCCTCCCCCCCATGTTTTATTATTTATTTTGAATGCCTTATAAGGGCTGCCACTGTTTTTTATGTTTTGGTATGGATATGTCTGAAAAGGATGCTGCCGATATGCTCTTTCAGTTGTACGTCTGCTCGTGAGTAGTTAGTGTGTGTATAAGCAAAGCGAGTGTGCATGTTTTTTCTGTCCATATCCATGCTGATGTATATTTGTCCAGCTGGTGTTCAGTAAGAGGAGGATGTCAGGGTTGTGATATCATTGTTGTGAAAGCTGGACTGGCTGGATTCATATCCGCCTCCTCCTCTCCTGAGAAAGTCCCAATGATCCCTGCATAGAGTCAAAGCAATTTTCATTCCCTAGGGCAACTTCCTTAATTCCTTAATTTTCAAACCTACAGCTATTCAGGGTCTTACAGGGTGGATGGGAGGATCTCATTGTGCTCTGGACAGAAGGCACTAAGTCTTTGTGTGCTCATTTGTAGCTTCATGGCTCAAATTAGGTCTTATTTAAGTATTTATATCATGAAATATGGGATAATTCTTCACTAATGGCTAAATATTTGTTCTGGGTGAGAAATATGCCCAGATGATGAATTTTCATTGTCTTTGCATTAAGCAGTGGGGGCAGTTTTCCAGCTGTGGGGGCACTGCTGAATGAACACTGGGGAGCCGCTCGCTGTATGACTAGCTGCATTATTCACTCAGGGGAACCCTAAGCAGCAACTAAAGTGTTGTCATTGCTAAAACCATTATACTCTGAGATACTGATATACAAGAAGCTGGGTGACATATGTCAACAGAGTGATGGAGGTTAAGTCCAATGTTCACTGAAAAACTATTTACTCCATGCCGGAAATCCATTAATAAGACACTGGACCCTGCACTAGAAACCCCCCAAAACAATATCAATCAAAAAGTGTTTTCTATAAAATATGTACTAAATGTGTTGGTAATAAATAAATAATGAGCAGTACTGGTCCGGTGCTTTGACACATGTTGAAGTATGTTGGTACATTTAGTTGTGTCTTGCCCTTCGTGTAGCTGTCACGCCAAGCTGAGGACCTGCAGCAGTGTCAGAGGGAACGAGACAAGGCTTTGCTCAGGGAGAAGATGCTGGGGAAAAAGGTTGATGATCTGGAGGTGGAGGCTGAGAAAAACGCCCACATAAAAGATGACAAAGCCCGACAGATCAAGCTCATGGAGGTAGGTTATGATTTTACATAAAACTACCAATAAGGGTTCTCTATATGTAGGGCTTGTTATGTTCAGTTTTTATTTTTCAAATCCAATAAAAAATACAACAATTTATTTTGTTAATTTTCAATCCTAAAAGCTATGTGAAAATGTGAATTAAAAAAAAAAGGAAAATGCAGATGGAAATAGCACATGTAGCGTAAAGACTCAGCAGTTTAACTGTTTTACTTATTTTGAGGAAGTGTGGCACATAATAATGCATTTTCTCTCCAGCTAACATATTATTATTACTGAGCCGTAAGCTGCAGTAAAAAATATCTTCTCAACACGCAAGAAGGTCTGGGAGCTTGAGGAATTAAAATCATGATGACAATGGTTTTGTTCCTTTTAAAAAAAATCTGGATATTATGTCAAGATCAAAGCAATTACCCATGAGTATATGTTTTACCCTCCACATTAATACCAGTATGAATCCCAGTAATTTTACGCTCCATTAGAAGAAAACAGTATAGTGTCACATCATAGCAAAAGGCCTCATGACAAATGTTAATTATAGGATGACAACTTATCATAACCTGTTTGCCACTGATTGAACAGATATAGTAACACTCCTGACTGTGGATGTAATTGCAGGAGAGGATCGCCCAGCTGGAGTTGAACATGGAAGAGGAGCGTCAGAGTGGAGACCAGCTGATGGACAGGATAGATCGAGGAAGAGTGCAGGTACACACACTCAACACGTACTCATTATCAGTGCTCACCTGTGTCAATGACCTGCTGTCAATGTCCACTTACAGACCTGTCTCTGTTCCATTTCAACCTGCAAATGATATCTAGATCTTTTTCAGCCACCTGGTGCTTTATCTTCCACCACCTAACATCATGACTACAGTTACTAATCTCTCTGTGAAAGAAATATGTGACCTGCACAAAACATAGTCCTGCAAGAATAACTTGCATGATTTATTTATATGTACAGTAGGTTTATGGCTTGTATGTGTTTCTTGATGCATGTGTATATTCCGGTGTGTTCCTGTGTGCATACCTGTCCTCCAAAATTTGCAATTTGTTTCTGGCTTGGATAAAATGGAGGGGTTATTGTATTGCAAGATGAGCTTGCATAATCATTCATATTGGCAGCTTGCCAGCGTGGTCTAACAGCATCTATCAAATTTTCATGCAACAGCCACAAAAGACTCCTCTTAATGCACTGCCTGAGCCAAAATTTACAAGCTGCCAAATGTCTCAAGTTTGCAGGTTATGGAGTTCACTTGGAGATTGCAAGCTGTAACTGCATCTCGAGAACAAATCCCGTTCTTGTGTTGGATCTCAGTTCTAATGTCCTCACAAGTATTTGCTCCAATTTCTCTCTGATAAAGCTTCTGATGGAGGCATTGTAAACTAAGATTGCATGTGTTTTTAGGAATGTTTTCATGTGTGTGAAACTCATAGTGGTTTTACATTGGTTGCAAAGTTCTTTGGTGAAAATAATATTATTATTACAGTCCAGATTTTTAAATAATTTACAGTATATACTAGTACTAGTCATCAGTACCTCTATAGCTCCATAATCTTTGTGGGAAAATATGAGGTCTAAATCAAAGCCCTTTAGATTGGTTTGGATAAGGCTTCACCTTGGTCTGGAACTGACACAGTTTTAAAGCTACTGACCAAAATTTTAGAGTACACAGTGACATCAATAGAGGCCTGAATGTGGTTGAATATTTAAATCTCTTAAAATGGTTTTTCTTTTAGAAATTCCTGGAAGAGAGAAAAGAGTGGCATTGTGACAAAGTGGCACTGGTTCAGCATGAGGCTGAGGTTGGTTGTCAAGGCAACACTCGAGCTTTGTGCACTCTGAGTAGAGTGGGTTGAGTGCTCGTTGTGTGTGTGCGTGCATTTGAATGTGTGTAATGGGTGTATGTGTGCTGTGTGGGGAAGAAAGGGGGCTGTATGGCTATGGGGTCTGGGTGGTGGTGGAGGTGGGTNGCAGCAGGAAGAACACCTGCGTCTCTCCTGGCACCAGGTGCTCCTCTCCTGTCTAAATGAGAGTAATCTCCCTTCTCCTCTCCTGCCGTCTCTCACAAAGCAGATTAGTTTCGCTGTATGTTCCAGTCTGCTGATTCAGCTCCCTCAAGCACTGTGCTGGGTGCACCAGTTATAGGGACCATCGTTCATCAGAGCAGCCCACTGTCACCCACTAATTGGCATAAAATATCACCAATTCTAAGCTCCTCTCACAAAGAAAGAACCATCACCACTGTATCGATTAGTTTTCATCCTCCTGTGTTATTCCTTTCTTTTGAAGTAGGCCATAAGCATTGAACAGTTGTGTTGATGGAGTAAGTTCTCTGAGCTGATTTAGTGTGCAGGGATCAGACACATGATGACACCATGTGACTGTTAACATTATATATAATCACACATCCTACACACAAGTGCTGCCAAGTTTAATCACTAACAAATACATGTTGTTAATTTTGAAGGCAATATGTTATTTAACTCCTGTCAGTGATTTACTTTTATTATAATTAATCCATTTATTTACTGAGAGGTAAGAATGTCTATAATAAGCGGAATGCAACCCAACAAGAAAATCCATCTAGGCCCTTTTCAAGCTTGACTCATGTTTCTATTGTTTGCCATTTTCACTCACTGAGCTCTACAGTGGTTTCTGTTTTGAGAGGCTCAGGCAGTGTCTGATAATAATTGTCATCGGACTGTGGGGGACTGTAGCCATGACAGTGTCTGGACTCGGCTTGACAGGTGGAGCAGATGAGGAATGAACTCCTGCAGGAGAGGGCTAGCAAACAGGACCTGGAGTGTGACAAGATGGCTCTGGAGAGACAGGTACACACTCTCCTGTCTGCAGTAAACCAGCTACACACAGCGCACTCTCAAAACTCATGCCAAAGCCCAGCTCATTTCATTCATCTCTGTCATCTCTTCATCTTCTTTCTCCATCTACTTTGTCTTTTCCAAACATCACTTTGTTATAGTTATAAATTATGGTGAAAACATTCATTCAAGCATCTTACTACTTGTCTCTTTTTCCCTCTCTAGAACAAAGACCTGAAGAGCAAAGTGGCCCATCTAGAGGGCTCCCACAAATCCAACAAAGAGGGCCTGGTGGCTCAGCTGGAGCTTCGCGTGCAGGAGCTGGAGGAGAGGCTTGAAGGAGAGGAAAGGTGAGGTGAAGATTCACATAGGGAATACAGCTGAGGGTGTTCTGGGGTCAACTCAGTAGAAGAGGAAAGTGTTGGAAAAATGGATGGAAAAGTAGAAGGTTTGATTAGGTTGGTCTAAAGATGTTCAGTCTTCTCAATTTTAGATGAAAGCAGAAGGTCGCACTTTGACATTGAGGGACTTAGAGTACAGTTAGTACCTACGTAGGAGCAAGAAAATCATGGTTATATTATGAAATAAGGGTTTAATAAAGAGGTGTTAAAGTTCAGGTTGTGAAACAGTTTTGAAAATACTCAGTTCCTTCTATGAAATAAAAGAATGGAGAAATACTTCATTACACATAAAAATATTACATTTAAAATCCTACTTATTTAAAAGTAAATATGTATTAAGAGTAAAATTTACCCAAGTATCCAAAGTAAAAGTACTCAAAGAATGGCCTCTGCCAGAGTGTTAAATTACTGGTCCAATAACATCTATCCTATATATCTCATGTTAAAAAAAGGGTAATTTTTTCCATCAATTTTTATGAACAATATTTTATTTTTCATTTTTGATAGTCTGGAATTAAGTTCATTTTGGTGTAATATAGTAAAATGAATTTCTGGTATCACATAATAAAAATTCCCCCAAACAGGGGATACCAATAATTGGAGGAAATAAGGATTTCAGACATTATCTCAAACTATTAGGGTAATGCCCAAAATGTATTATCACAAGGCTCAGATAGTAGGTTTTTGCCTAACAGCGCAATATTGAGTTTATCTCATGTTAAAATACATCAAATAAATGTAGCAGCACAAAATGGAAATGCTTAGTAAAGTGGAAGTCCCTCTAAATTGTATTTTATTTCAGTATTTGAGTAATTCTGCTTATATATTATCCACCGGCTATACAAGTACTGTTACTGCTCATTTATAGCTAATACTCTCTGGGTAGAGAGTATTATGGCTAATACTCTCTGAGTAGTCAGATTATTGTATGTAACCTTGGTACTTATAACAAAGTCTTTATTCTTTCTGCTGTTCTAATATACATGAAAGTCAGTACAATGTGTTCCATCACTTGTATGATGATGGGTTGTGCTGCATGTGTTGCAGGGAGCGTTCCAACCTACATATGGTGAACCGCAGGCTCGAACGGAAAGTAAAAGAGATGATGATGCAAGTTGATGAAGAGCATCACTCGATGCAGGACCAGAAGGATCAGGTAGGTGATGTACTCTTATGCTCATGTACACGGAGACCCTGACATATTTGGCATATACAGTACTGTTTGTCTTATCTTACATATCTTTCAGCTTCGTAGTGAACATATTTTTTAAGCTGATCTTGATTTGCTGTTTTCTTCTGGAAGCTGAATCTACGTCTCAAGGCCCTGAAGAGGCAGATGGATGAGGCTGAGGAGGAGATTGACCGACTGGAGCACAGCAAGAAGAAGCTACAGAGAGACCTAGATGAGCAACAGGAAGCTAATGAGCAGCTGCAGAGCCAGCTCAAAGCTCTGCGAAGTGAGATGAGGTAAATACAACAATGTCTCACCTGTCACACATAATGCTTTAAAGCAGCTTAAAATTCAAATGCAGTCGTCGTCTGTATTTATAGTATGTGTTTGCTCAGGCGAAAAAACACCTCTGCCCCCCTGCTCAACAACCTGGATGACGACGACGATGATGACATCAGCACCGATGGGGAGACGTACTTCAGTTCATCATCAGGATACAAACGCTCCAGCAGTCAGGAGAACATCCTGTCCACCTTCACTTTGTAAATGAACACTGAGGCCATGAATAAAGTTGCCGTATATGCATTGCTGTTGGGCCAAATGGCTGCACAACTCTGCATATTAAGCTAAAACAACTGTGTGATTATTCAGAGCCTTACCAGCCTGCCAGGTGGTTTAAAATATTATTTGTGTTTTTATGTGAAAATCCATAACAAATCATAATTCACCTGGAAATGAAATCTGTGTCCACATAATTCATATTCAGTATTACTTCAGCAGCTCTGACATGAATGAAGGGTATCTTAAAAACATTCTGAACATTTATTAAGTTCTCTCCTGTAGAAATAAAATGTATATTAATATGTTCACATTTTCTTATGAAGTCTTACCAATCTTTCACTCCGAACAGTTCTGTTCAGAGTGAATTTTTCTGTTAATAAATTACATGTTTGTCAGTGATTGAACTTAGCATGAATAAATTAGAAGCACACTCTTTAATGCACTGTAAAGGAAAGTAACCAGTTCTGCCTTTGTGAACAATATGAAGTTATTAACCCCAGCATTTTATGTTTCTCAAATAGGTTAACTTTACATAAAAAATCATAAATATGTATTACTATCTCAATATTCATTTTTTGTATCTTGCTTTTAAATAAATTTTCTTTACCTTAATGATGAATGAAGATCAATTCCAATATACATATGAAATTCAGAGTGCCAGGATTAAACATGTTCAAGCATTTTTATTTTATTTATTCTTGGTTACAAAAGCCTGGCCCAGTGAGGGTTTTAGGGAACAATGAATGAGGGACTTTGTAAACTTTTATTTTTTGTATCATGTAATGATCAGTAATGCATTCATGGAATTGTAGTAAACTGAGAATTTGTAATTTTACCCAATATTACTGACATTACAGTATTCCTTTAACATCTCCTGGCATCTTCTGATCATATAATGATTGTTAAACGGACATTCTTTGATTTTTTTTTTTTTTTTTTNAATTTTTTTTTTTTTTTTTCTGTGATTATTGATTCTGAATCAGACTTCTGGCAGTTACAGTACTAAACAAAGCAGCAGATATTATTAATTTGAATCTTTATACATTTTTATACTGGAAACACGAATTGATCTCTGGTAAATTTTCTTCTTTGTGAGGCAGTGTTAATGCTGAACATGTTACACGTCTTTTTGTTGACCTTGTGTGTATTTGAATTGTCCCACTGTGTACATATGAACTGCAGTGCCTGAAAAGAGCAAGTTTTTGCTTCCTCTAATTTTCCAAAAATCAGCTGAGGGAATTTCTTGAGATATATTGACAATCGATCTTTTTCTACACTGTGATGATTTGCACTCTGTTTGCTCTGCGCTGAATGTGCCTAAGTCTGATGCCTGTGGAGGAAGAGTGGATTCAGACAAATTCCTGCCACTACCTCTCTGTACACATTTGTATGTAAAATCCTGCTGAGACTAAAATAAAGTTACTCTTAGTTAATCTCATAAATCTGGATGTTACGTCCTCATTTTTTTTTTTTTTTTTTTTCATCATTTACAAACTGAGAATTTGCTTTAGTGGGAGAAGTACAATTCTAGATAGTATAACCACAATGAAAAATTACTGCATTCAAAATCCTACATAAGTAAAAATAAATGTATTAGCAGTAAAAGTTTATGTAAAGGCAAAGTCCTCAGTGAGAGGAAGTGTTCTTCTCACTGTTAAATTATAATGGAAATTTTAGAATGAAATTTAAAAAAATTCCCAAATTGCGACTATAAGTGATTATGGGTTTTCTCCTGAAAAATTCAATCTATTTGGGGAATTTTCAGTTAAAGCCTTACATGCTACTCTGCAGCTTAAGAAAATTGACCCATCTCTTTTCCTTTCTAAAATTCTTATTGTGTCATCAAGCTTTAACAAGCCTGATACACAAGGTTTTGATACAGCAAGGGCAATATATATAAATATAATCTCAAATCTTAATCTGCAACCACATCATAATCAGATTTAGTTCAATAAAACTACATTTTCCTCTGAAAAGTAATGGAGTACAAATGCAGAATAGCACAAAAAATAATAGAAAAGTACTTAAAATTTGTATCAAAGTACAGTAGTTGAGTGTGTGTGATTAGTTCCTTTCAACCTGAGATGAAGCTGGATTTGACTGAGATGAACGGTTTTATCAGTCGAGTGATCACCCCACGCTGACCTTGTTAATCCTCCTGATTAAACCTCTGTGGGGTCAAAGCAGCTGTGTCAATCACAGCTCTTCTGTCATTTCGTGCTCAGTGGGACAGTATTTTTCCCACTGAAACATATGAAGCGTACTCATCCTGTGTTTGGGCCTCAGCACCTCACACACCACACAGCTCTGACCCCCTTGCTCTCTGGGGAAAAGAAACAATGTGTGTGAGGTGTAGAGGTCCTAATCTGAAGGCATTCTTTTTAGGCTACTTTACAGCTGACTACAGAAGAAAAAAGGGAGAATAGACTGGTCTTTCTTTTCCTGACTGGCTATTGTTGGCAGGGTGTGAGCTTCATTTGTTGCCTTTCTATGTGGAACAAACAAACCACCCTTTTAAGAGGGAACGTATTATCTGTCTGACTGTGCCAACCCGAGCAGTAACCTAATCACTGATGCAGACTGTGTATGCTTAACGAGGTGATCATTCCTAGGATTCCTTTATGTGCTTGGGTGACTTCAGGCAGATGGACTTATGGGAAATAAGAGACCGCCAAATGGAAAACATTAAATATTAGTTGTCTTAGTGGGATTATAACAAAACTACTTTTAATACAGAGGTTTCAGTATTTCTTTCAATCAGGGACCCCCCCCCCCCCCNGATGCAGTTCAATGTAACACACACACACACACACACACACACACGAAGCAAGCTTTGTGAGCATTTTTCTGAAAATATGACAGTGTTGTGCTGCCCTCTAGCTGTGATGGTGATGTAACCACATTTCCTGCTTCACAGGCTGAGATTTTCTAAATCCAATAAGATAAGAGGTATAAATATTACTTTGTCAGTAAAATCAGACAAAAATGAGGATTTGGAGAGATAAAGGTGCATTGCTGAGGATAATCATGGTGATATTCTCTAATACTTTTCTATGGTTGTGAGCATTACTGGTAAACAGTTACTGACTTGTGAGTGAGTGCGGCCTTTGGCAGTAGGCCTTTATCACCCAGACAAGCTGCCAGACTTTGATAGAACCAAAGAGACACGATGTCTCCCAGTCCAGCAGCCCACTCACTTCAGCCTGATGATTAAAAGCCTGCTGAGACTTCTATGACTGCATATCATGTATGACTGGTTTCTTGAGCAGCATAGAAAGGGCACAGGAATAATTTTTACTGCAGTAACTTTTATACGCTGGTCTAAACTATTCTCTGTATTTAGTCATCACTTCCTTAAAGGTTGTTTTAGAACAACACTCTTGAAGTTTTTTGGCCCTGTTTTTTGTTGTCAACAATACAAATAACTTAAAAGCCTGAGACAGTGAATGCTTCGGTTCAGCAGGGCAAACCTGCTTTCAGGCTGTGTGTTATAAATATTCATTTTAAATAAATATTTATTTAAAATGTTAAAATTTGGATGTATCATAGACAGTTTAATTCTAATAATGTTGCAAATGGAGCTTGGTTTCAAAACTGAATTCATCTGCCTACAGAAAACTTCAAAATGAGATTATCGTCTTCAAAATTATTCCCTTCCTTCCACCTAAACAAACTGATTGACAGTTTTAGATTACATAAACACATGTCAAATTGTTGTGCTGTGCTTTTGACGGTTGGCACACAACTCTAAACACTGTCCCATTGTGAAGCTGTGGCAGGTCATCAAATGCAGCACCATCCTATTTGTCTGTCAGCAGTTTTATTGCTGCTCTTCTGTTAAGAAATTACGAAGCACATGAGGCAATAATGATGATTAGTCAACAGCTATTGTTGTTGGTTACAACAGCCAAAGTCAACTGAGTCAGCAGCGAGGGCTCCACACAGGACGGAGGATCAGGAAGTTTTAGACAACACACAACTTTTTTCTGCCACAAACTCAGCATCATTGTTTTCGTCTGGCACATTTTGCTCATTTGCTTGTTGTTGGGAATCAAACTATTATATGGCAGCTTTAACAACAAGCAGCGTAAATGAATGAAAGCTTTTTCCTCCTTTTCTTCTGTCTTCCTTTAGCTGCTAATTATACTCTAAGTAAATCTGGTCAGTCTTGTAAAACCAGCCTGTTGGAATTAAGTCATGGCTTAGAAGATCTACTCAGGGAAAACACTGAGAATGTGATCCAGAGAGGAACTGAACATGAAATGTTTATGTGAGAGAATTTACATGGATTTCCACATGACATTGGATTTGGCCCGGCGGGTGACTGACTCACTGATTGTAGAAGTAAAAAACACATTTGTTTGATGTGTGATTACTTATTAACTTTACAGATCTCTGCAAGTGCCGCACATATTGTTCTGAGAATTTTTTTTATATGAACTGACAGCAGATCTTTGTTGGCATATAATGTAGTATCGATCAAGCTTTTGTTTGGCAACTTGAATCTTTAACTTGATTCCCCAGTCCTATGTGTCTGTTTCTAGTTTCTCTTAAAAGGGAGTGACTGAGGCCATTCATAAAGGAATGTGATCTGGCTGTCAGTGTGACTGTCTGCTGTTCCTTAAAAATATAGAATGAGTTAATGAATACGTAAAGTTCTTTATAAAGAGATGAGGACAAATTCAGCATATTCAGTTCTAATCATTTTCTTGTGGGGATAGCAGGTGACAAAAAAATTTAAAAAATAATGTTTTCCTTGCTGCTTTTCCTTTCATCCCTATCCACCCTCAACAGTATAAATAATTTATGGACTGTATAGCACCAACAGATGCTCTGAGGTTGCTGCTGGGTAGCTGATTGGATCTGGGGTTGAAGTAAAACTCCTTCTGTAACTCTGCTGTGAACTTGATTCTGGATTTATTTAGGCATACCTAAAAAAAAACAAAACAAAACAAACAAAACAAAAAAAAACCCAAAACAAAACAAAAAACAAACAAACATTGTAACAAGAATAAGCATGTTTTCACTCAGAGTGTGAGACCAAGCTGTTAAAAGAACAGAAAATTTAACAGATAAAATATTTTCTTAATTTTTAGTTGCATTTACCAATGAATAAGTAATGAATAAGAGAGCTAAGTGCTTATTAAAGAATAAATAACTAGCAGCTTGTGAATCTGAAAGTTTAATATAGATTGATAGTAAATAATGTTAAGTTATTACTGCTAGATACTACTGTATGCTAATGTACCAGTGTACAATGATTACTTCCAAGATATCTGTGAATCTACATATTGACCACTTGCTGTGCTTAAATAGTTGTTCCTGGTTAATTCTGTATCAGGTGCCAAATGGAATATAACCAAATCATTATTTCCTTATTATCTATATCTTAGTCACTATTTAGGCTGCGTCATCCTACCTGAGGATGATACATTACCCCAACCTGCTTACTCATTAATAAGCAGTTAGCTCCTGATTCATTCCTTATTTGTTATTCAGTAACTATTCAGGATTTTGTTTATCATATGATACAGTGCAATCAAATAAATATACTTTTTAGATAACTTTCCATCTCTAAGGCTAAGAAATTCTTTGCATATATCTTAATAGAAAAATATTGTCTAAACTCCTTTCCTGTAGGTTGGCTGTATCAGCTCCTCCTATTAACTGCTCCTGCTGATAAGAAATGCTCCACCTGTCCTGGCCCGAGCGAGAGGACCCGCCCTGTGAGCCTCCCTCTGAGGGCAAGAGACCAAGGAGGCAGGTGAAATGTGGCCCGACAGGTCGGATGGGAAGACAAGCTGTGTGTGTGAGAAGAAGTGAGAGAGAAGTAGGAGGTTATTGACTGACAGGCTTGACAACCAGGTGGTTAGGAGCAGTCTGGCTGGATTACAATGACATATTTGTGTTTTTCTTGCTGAATGTGCAACAGGATTGCACCTGATCTTTCATTGTCAGCGAGGGAAACTCAGGCCCTGTGGACTCCCACCAGCAGACTGACATAGTGGAATTTCCCTCCTCTGTCCCGGCCGGGGACAAGGGGCTGATGGTCGCTCTGTGAGTTTGAGCAGAGCTCAGGAAGGGGAGAGAGAGAGAGAGAGAGGAAGGGTGGGAGGGTCAGAGAGGGAGAGAAAGGGAAGCCAGGAGTGGACAAAAGGGGAGACATGCTTCGCTACGGCTTGGGAAGAACAGTTTCCACCACCACCACCACAAAAGAGGATTCTCCAGAGCTTAACAGTGAGGTAAGATGTCCCTGAGAACAGACAGAAACTCTCTGTCTTTCTTCTGTGTCTTCCTGTCTCTCTCTCTCTCTCTCTCTCTCTCTCTCTTTCTCTGCTACCTTTTAACTGTGTCCACTTGTGTTTTGTTTGTCCACACTTGGATTAGTGTTCACCTATGCACGTCCCAGCTAACATTTCCCATTTCCTGTCCCCTGATCCTCTGAAATTGTATGTTTGCCATAGGATGAGTTCACTTGCACAACCCTGTAATGGGAGCTGAGCATGCAGGAGGCAGGGCTGTCATGTTTATTTGAACAGCTCTCTGATACAACAGGCATTTGTACTAAACTGCCCTTTACAGTTTTTCTTATTGTATGTTAATGAGTCCACAGTCTCTTTTTATTGATATAATCAGAAATTAGTTCTATTTAATCTAATAATTAAAATGCAGTAAAAATGATATGTTTTGGAAAGATGTGTTAAATTGTCATTCACTATATTAATTTGTAATGGCTTGTTTTGTACACAATATGCACACATTATACTGGATAGATGCGTCATCAGATCTACTCCAAGTATTTACATAAAGTTTGTTTACAGTGTTGTTTTATATACACCAAAGGTAATGGACTGTTCAGGTCTGTTAGATTTGTCAGCTTTGCACGTCTTAAAACTTCAGAATGATTGAAATTTCAACTCTTCAGTCTTTTCTCACGATGACATAATGCAAAAACATTTATTCACATTTTTTCTGTTTAATTTCTCAGAGGAGGATCAGACGGCTCAGGCTGACGCTACATGCTGGAGAAAATGGAAAGAAAGAGCAGAAAAACGCAAACTCAGACACAGTAAGTATCAGTATATTTCCTCAGTGAAATTCTACAATTAACTGTGGTACATTCCAGCTATAAGTCTTGCAAGACAGCCCTGTTTAGATGGGTTAAGGTTTGATTAATACTAGTAAATTTCAACCTAAGTTCCTCAAATTGCACTGAATCAAGCCTAAAAAAACCAACTGAAGTGTCTCTCTTAAAATTTTAAATGTGTAATGACACACAAAAACTGGATAATTATTGTCCAACACTGAAAATACAACAATATCTTTTCATATAATAAAAATAGGTAGGTGGTAAAGTATTGTAACCATTAAGATTTATGTGTATTCTGTCATCTGGTCCTGTTACGCAACAATGTAGGGTGTGTACATGTAATAATGCATGCACAGCTGGTTTGTATTTTCTTCAAAGCTCAAGTCTGACTTTGTACTGCAAACCTATCTCATTCGGTAGAAAATATTGCAGGACTTTTGTAATATATCCTTTTTGAAGACATGATATGTGACAGCTTGTTTTTTTGTTGTGGGTTTGAAACAACATAATCAAACATCCATAACTAAACAAACATAACTCATCAGATCATCATTTACTTTCTTACCTGTAGCTGTTACAAAGTAAAGTATGGTAATCTGCGTATGCTGCAGGCTGTGTGGATGTTTGCTGTAGGTGTAGCTGTCTGTATTTGTACTCAGGATCTGTGGGCTGATTCAAGTGTGTACCAGAGTGTGAGAGTTGTGTGTGTGGAACAGTACATGCTGTTTTGACTGAGGAGGTTTTGGTTTCTTCACTGTAGATGAAGTGCAGGAACCTGATAGAAACATGGGCCATGTTTTCTCTGAACCTTGTCCAGGAGTTACCACATTTCCACACTCCACTGATAGCAAGCAGCTGTAATCTGTGAATGTGCTTCCATTTGGGAGGGTGTGACCATGACTATTGGAACTGATGACGGAGGAGACTCTGGTCAAGTGAACACACAATGGAGAATAACACACACGTGCTTAATGATAACGTATATCTCAATGTGTGTTTAGCCAAATGTGTAGTTTTCTTGCAGACATCATAGCTCTAACAGCAACTGTATATAGTATACATGTCATCAGTTTCACAACCCATTAGCTACCATGAAAACCATGAAAAGCATGTGACCATAGTGGAGGAAAAGTAAATGTTGTTTGCTAAAATGCCAAATGCATCAGTGGGTCAATTTCTACAAATATATGTTTTGCAGCATAAATATAAATGCAAGACATAACTTCAATGAAATGCTGAAGGAAGCAGATCATTTATATGTAATGCTGTTGTTCAGGATACAAACTAAGATTTGAAGGGTTCATTATGCATCCAGCACTCAGAGCTCAGCTGTGTAATTAAGCAAAATTTAAAAAGATGTATAATTCTTCTGTTGTTTCAATAACATTTAGTTCAAGTGCCTACATAACATTTAAAAGTGTGACTAAAACCTAAAACATATGGAAAGGCTGACTTTTTCATATACTGTACATCCATGTCCATTTTTGTCAATATGATTGAATTAATTCCTGTTGAAGCTGTTGTTGAATTATTATTATTATTTTTTTTTTTTATCTTTTTAATCTTTTGATCTTTACTGGAATGTAAAACATAGGTCACTCCCACATTCTGCACAAACACTTAGGTGTTTCTTTATTTTGTATTGGAAGAAAATGGAAACAAAAACAACAAAAAAAGGGAGGATGTGGTAGTTAATCAAGGATGAAGGAAATGAGCAAATCATCCTGCGCCAGAGATTAGATTACATTTCAGCAGAAACGCTGCTTATCCACCATAAAATTAAAAAGGGCGTGTCTTGCAACCTGACACATCGTGGGACACAATCCTACCAGAGACTCCGTCCTAAATGACATGTAATACATCTGCACCATGACACACAGAGAAGTAAGACACAGATGCAACATGTACAAGTTTGGAAACCTACAGCATTGGATTTCATGGCCATAATGGACGAGTGTCTCTTCAAAGTGAACATAATTCTGTCAGATGAGCTACATGAGCGGAGCTTTTGAGTTGTGACTTCAGATAAAACTTCTACATTTATATGTGTGTGTGTGTGTGTGTGTGTCCTGAAGGAACAGCTATAAGGTTCCCTTACAATACAGTCATATGATAAACCCCGTCAGCTCATGTTAAAATGAATGACACTGAGGAATGTCTGATGCCACCTCAGCAGCTCTTTATTTGTAAGAGTCTTTTTTATATGTTTCTATGTGTGGGTGTTTTACATGTTTATATGATTTAGGTAGGCAATGAGCACGTCAGGCTCCTAAAGCAAGAAAAAAACAAACAAACCCTGTGTGCTCTGTACACAGGGTTTACTCAAAAATTACATGGCTGCAGTTTCATCTAGTAAAGCAGGTAAACACTGCCTGCCAGCATGGTCAAATATTGGTGGTGTAAGATTCAAAGCTGTATTGGGAGGACATGAAGCATACAGAGAATTTAGCAAGCTATGGTGTTGTTAAAATGTAATGATGGCTGTCCCTCCCTTCTGCTGGAATTCACATCCGCCTATCAGAAGGCCCACAACATTTCTCAACAGCATGTCTTCTGTAGATGAAGCAGTGGAGAAATGTGAAGCTCGGCTCTGTCCAGGAGACAACACTGGTGTCTTTGTTTGAGTTCCTCCTCACTCTTATCTCTGCTGGGTAGAGGACTGATGTCTCTTTCTCTGGGCATTTCAGCCTACTTGAGATCCATCTTGCCAAAGTTTAGTCACAGCAGAAGCTTGTAGAAGACATCAGAAAGTGTGTTTGAGTATCGTATTTTAACTATGACTGGCTGTCAATCTGAACACGCTTTTCAGCTGGAAGTCTTCTTGCAGCCTGACCCTGCACCTTCCACCGCTTGCTGACAAAGTTTACAGGCATGAACATAAATCACCATGTTGAGTCACTGCTGTCAGCATTGGATTGAAGGAAATGACTGCTGATGAAGATATTTAGAGCAAAAGTTAAATCAGATTGAGCAGAACTCTTTAGGTTGCATTTGAGGTGCTGTCAAGAAAACACATAACCAGAAAGGTTACACCTACTTTACTTCAGTAATTATAATGAGCACAGTGGAATGTTTGCCAAAGGAGCAGTTATTACCAGCATTTTTACACTCATGCTTTCTTTGAACTTAGTAGTGTCCCAGCATCGAATGAAGTAAATCATCAACTATATTAAAATATCTGTTTTTCTCTGCAGGCTGAGAAAGAAAAGGTTGTCAATGGGGCATGGAAGAAGAAGAATGGGCTGATCCAGAGAGAGAGACCAGCTGGCAGGGAGTCACCTGAGCAGGTAGACAGGCGCATCCACCACATGAATAATAGCCATCACACTACGAAGCATACTGGCAGCACTTTAGCTTGATGCTGTGGTAAGACATGTTTCTGTGCATGCATGTTCAGGCTGTCATTAATAATGTTTTCATGGCAACTGAAAATAAACAGATGCGTATACATGACTATAACAAATTCCATGTCTCAAGTGTGTCTGCTGTACAGGGAAATGCTAGAGATTTGTCCTCATGGGTTTAGAAATAATAATAAAGAGGCCACAAAATGTTGCGTGAAAATGTTGAGTACAGATAACAAGACATGTAGGATCGTTGGAGATCACAAATGTCCAGAATTCATTCCTTCTGTCTAAGCAAAACATTTGACTTTGTGTTAGTTTCTATAAATTGGGATGTTTCATGCAACAGCACTGTAATTTATCTGAGGCCACAAACATTACTGTCATTTGTTATTGCATTGCTTAACTTGTTGAACTGCTCCTGTGGTCATGTGCGTCTGTTTTCATGCCAGGCTGTTAGAGGTACAATAGGCAGAAACAGCAGCAGCTCATCTGCTAGGTTGCAGTAACATGACACCTTAAATGCACCCTGCACTTTTTTTTTTTTTTTTNCTTTTTTTTTTTTTTTTGCTCTTTGTTCCCAACCTCTTGTTTCCTCTGCTCAGCAGTACTGCTGGGAATGCTAGATCAAATGCACATATGTATGTGCATGAGTGTATCCAGAAACACACAAAAATGCACACACACAGACAAACAGGTGCTACACACACCTCCAGGCACACACACGTACACAAATACAATGACAATGAGGCTGACACAAGTCAGCCTCAGTGGAGGGTGGCTACAGAAACCTGACCGGGGCGATCTTGTCTCCCTCAGCATCACGGAGACATAACCAATGGGGTGCCAGAAAACTCGCTGCAGCATCATGGGCCTAAAGTCTATGGTGTGGTGCAGAGGACAGGCTCGGACAGACAGCAGGAAGTGATGGCCCGTGAGTGGACAGTCAGTCACCTTCAGGATGAGATGAAGTACATCAGGGAGGTAAGTTGGGACGAGCAGAATGAGTGAAGCAGAAGTTGATAGTGGGTTGAAACAGGAGATACACAAACTGCAGGGCCTTCGGCTCAGTACACCTGCCACTTGTACTCAGTAGCAAGTCAACCATGCATGGATGCATGGATTTGCTGCGGTGTGTGGATGGACACAGATAATCACGCATATCTCTGTATCGTACAGGTGAGAGATTCTCTGGAGAAGGTCAGAGAGCGGATGTATGGGCAGTTTGGAGGAATGCAGCAATCAGTACAGAGGCTTTCACAAGAAATCAGGGTAATGAAATATGTAACACCATGTGACTGATATGTACAACTCCGTCATCAAAGTCATGAACTGTGAAGTCAAAATACAGCGTGCCATGTGTTTCTTCAGACTGCCAATTCCAATCGGCGGAGCCTGGAAGCAGAAGTGAAGATTCGGACTGCAGCCATGGACAGCTTTGATCAGATGAACAGCTCCCTTATATCTGCTAACCTCGACCTACAGGTAACAAATCAATGTCACTCGACTGAAGAAACCTGCTCCATGACAGCTGCATTTCATTATGTATGGAGCGTCTGGATAAATAAAAAGAGGCTTCCTTTGCAGAAATCTCTTCTGGAGAACTGTCGGAACAGAGTGGACATGAGAGAGGAGCTGAAGAGTCTGCGGAGCACCTGTGAGAAAACTGAAACAAAACTCAAAGACAAGGAGAGGCAGCTTGCTTCTGTACAAGCTGAAAACCAGACCTTAAGACTTCAGGTAGTCCTGCACACAAACATAAGCACTTTGTTAGTGTGCGCACACCTTCACATGCACGTCCGTAGAGTTTAACACAACAACACTGTGGATGAACAGTACCTACTCGGATGTGCATAAGCAGATTATATGTTTGGCTACACACATCTCTACATAGTAAAATATATGATCATACTGAAAAACCTGAATTTTATACATACAAATTAGTTTCAGATATATATTTAATATATATGGGCTCCACATATACCAATACACAGTAATGGGGGNGGGGGGGTGGAGTTCAAGACCTCAAATTTATGTCTTGTACTTGTACTAATACTTTAAGTATTATCTTTTTTTAAAAATTAATTTTTGACAAATTTTCAAATAAAGCCCAAAACATACATACACATAAAAAAAAAAACGAAAAAAAAAAAAANCAAAAAAAAAAAAACAACAACATATTGACTGCAGGCAAAACAGGACAAAAAATTCTTCTTTCTCTAAGGTTTGAAGTATAATCCGTTCATAGCTGCAGATATTTCACATGAGTTCAATCCATTGTTGAAATGATGATGGTATAAACTGACTTCCATGTAAGTATTATCTATGATCAGTTTCCCATGTACAGCTCCTAGTTTATCTGAAGGAGATTAAAATCAAAGGTAAATGTTGCCGATCATCAAAATAGTCTGTAACTGGAGAACTCATCTCCAGTTCCAGTCTAACTGATGACAAAGCAAAAACAGTCATTTTTCATAACAGACCAAACAACTGTTACTCTAAACAAATCAGACATTTGATTGATAAATGTCACAGATGATCTTTTTGTGCACAGTGAGGCACCCACTGCATCTGCATCTTCTGTCATAGTGTCAATATGTGATAATCAGCCCAGCACAGTAATAATTTTTTCTGTGCTATGAATTGTCCAGGTGGAGACTTCGCCGGAGTCTGGCAAGCAGGCGCTGCAGGAGCTCAAAGCAAGACTAGAGAGGGAGCATGAGGAAAAGTTACTAGAGGAGCAAAGAAAACACAGGGAGGAGATTGAAAAACTACAGGTCTGCATTCTTTTCTTATTCATTAACCATTAACCATCCATGGCACATCACATATAATGCCAAAAGATTAATTAAGTTTGAAAAAATATGTTAAATATCTTCAATTTGACAAATTTCCTAAAGATAATGCAGTTTGAGTTGCTCTCTAATGCAAACTCTACATAAATTACAGCAGTGCAGATAAACAGCCAGTTTTAAAAAGCAATCGTGTATCTTAATCAGAATGTATTTCTGTTCATACAGGCTCAAATCGATGAGTATATAAGGCGACTAGAGGAAGCAGAGAGGAATATCAGGACTGCAGCAGCCAAGATAGCAGAGAGAGATCAGAGGATCATTGAGGTGGAGCGTCTGCTGGACTGTATGGGAAAAGTAAGAAAAATTTCAAATATAAGTTGAGCATTGTAGTATATTGTTAATGTGAGGAAAATCTGTACAGTAAGTAATAAAACTTTGAGAGGAAAGCAGATCTCTGCAGATAATTAATACCTTATAATTTTCTTCATAGGAAAAGAGTCACCTTCTAATGAAACTACAGGCATGTGAACAGCGGCTCCGAATGATAGAGCAGACAGACCAAACTGATGCAACTGTAACCAAGAGGTACAAAAATAATGTCGACACTGCACAGTAAGGTGCACCAGTGTTATAAATTTTAATATGGGACTAACTGAATTCTGGTCCTATTCAGGTCCAAAGCACTGGAAGAGGAAGCCTTGGATCTCCGTGAGAGAATCAAACATTTGAACGACATGGTGTTCTGCCAGCAGAGGAAGGTCAAAGGAATGATTGAGGAGGTGAGGAGCGTTTGTTTATGTGTGTTTAACCCTGTCGCAGTCACTTTCATCTCCTATTCTTAATTGCATTGTCATATTGAGTGGGGATGAGGTACGTCAGCTTAAGAAGGAAGGCCTGAAGTGTGTTTTCCATCTTGTGTTTGGATGATTTCACTGCAATGGAGCAGGCTCATAAAACAATCCCATCAATATTAATTAAAGGCTTTAGTAAGAGATTAAGTCTTAACTAGTCTCTTTTAATGCTGTTGAGTTTCCAGCTCAGTTTGATTTTTTCTGAAAAGGACTGCAGGACTGCTTAAAAAAAATAAAGATAGATTGAGGGTTGATTGATAAGTTCTGAGCCCATAACACAAAGATCTAGGTGGTGCAGTTTGTTTCAACATAATCACTTTCCAACTCAACACCCTTCTGTCAAGAGTATCCCAATTTTTTATCACAGTTTCATAGAAGCCCTTCTTTCAGTTGTCCAAACTGAAACAATGTCATCACCTGAGACAAAACAGGTCTGAAGGAGCCAAATCAGGCGAGAAGGGCAGCTGCTTGACGAGTTTAAAACCACAATCATGCAGGGCATCTAGGAAGGACATAAACCCTGCACATTTGCCTTGTTTGTCCCACCTGCAGAACTCAGAGAAACTTGTCTGTCTGTGGTTACAATCACTGAGCTCAAATGAATGCAGTTGTTGTGGCTGAAGATTTATACTACTTCCACACAAAAGTATAACACTCCTTTCAGAACTTACCAACCCTATCTAGAAGTTTTATATATTTTTTGCCAAATGAGATGCATATTAACTCAGATGTTTAAAGTTACATAATAGCTTGTTTAATTTGTATATTTTATGTCTGTTCGACTTATTTGTTTTCTTCTTATTGTGTGTATGTATTGATGGACCCCAGGAAGACTAGCAACTGCATTTGCAGAAGCTAATGGGGATCCAATAAACGATAAACAATAAACCCTGAAGTCTGTGTAAAGATTCTTCACAGCATAGCAGGAAGACTTTGAACCAAAAAGTGTAAATTATCTGACAACTTTAAAAATAAGACTCTTAAATTTGTTTCTTGTCAACTATCACAGTAAGATCAGTGTAATGACCTGAGTGAGCTGAAGAAGGACAAAATCTGATTGAAAAGACGTCATCTTTGTTTCATATTAAATGTTTTGTTCTTGAAATTTTGAAGGTTGAGTCACTACGAGCTCAAGTGGCTCAGAAGGACATGTTCATCTCAGAGCTGCTGGACAGGATTGCAATAGTGGAGTGTGAGGTAAGAGGATCAGTCACTATGTCCTTATTGTATGTTACTGTTATGGTGGTGTGGTAATCTGGTGAGATACTCTGATACCATCTCACTGATTTCTGTGATTGTAGATCCACTTCTTCTTTGAGGACTTCAATCAGGGTTCAGTTGCTGTGTTCTATATCTTCCTGTATTTTTACATCTTTATTTGTCTCTTTTTAATTTCCCTGCTTCTACACTGATGGCTCCTGTGTACACCAGGCCGCTCTAGGAGTGGGGATATCTCTCTGAACTGCCTCTCCTGAGGTTTCTTCTGTTTTGCCTCCTTATGCAAAACCTTTTTAAATGGAGGTTTTCCTTGTCTTCTTGAAGAACTTGGGCTGGGTCAGGAACAGTTGATGTGTTGACTTGACCAGACACGACTTAACTCAACATGACTTGATTGGATTTGACTTGATTTGACCTGACTTGACTATATGGCTATACATGACTTCATGGGCTATTCAGACATTGAGAACTTTCAACAATGTCTGAGTCATTTCTTTGCAACACATCACTGCAACTATCAATTCACTTTTGCATGAGAAGTGATTTCAGGCCTTTGCATGTTATCTGACCTCACAGTGTTGTTTCCTGTTTCTTTTTCCTAGAATAATGAATTAGACGACAAGCTGAAGTATTTTATGTCCACACAGAATAGGCCACAACATGTTGTGGAAACCAGGGAGATAGGAGTAGGCTGTGATCTGCTTCCCAGGTGAGGAGTTGCAGTAATTTAAGGAAACATATTAAATGGCAGCAGATTATACATGTATTTGGCAATGACTTTGGATGTTGCTTCTTGCTGTGTTGTTGAATCCACAGAAGTGATCCACCAAGGCATGATGTTCACTTTTCTACTCAGAGTGAACCTATGCAGTCTGCAACCTCACCTTTACCACGTCTGCCCATCTACCTGACAACCCAGACCCAACAAAGGACGTTCAGATCTAATAATCCACCACCCAGCAGGCTGGAGTACAGTCTATTGAGGTACACACCTGTTGAGTACAGCCGCCAGCTGCAGTCCAGTTTCCCAGTGTACAATTCACTGCTGTCAAACACACAACCTTCTGCATCTGAAACCGTCAACCCAGGCCAGTCCAGCACAGACGAGGTGGATGTAGCAAAAAACAAAGACACAAGTTCAACTCCACAGATATCTACTCTATCCCAGTCCTCCTCTACAACAATATCAAGATCATCACAAATCTATACCCCCTTCATGAAACTTATGGAATTAACGGCAAAGCTAAACATAAATGAAAACTAACACTCTTCTCTGTTTGGTTTTATTCTCACCGTTGATTATAATTTTAATAGTCACCATGTGTGAGTCATAAATCAGTATATACTGTGGGTCACTTCTCTGTCCAATGTGAAACAAATGGTTTGACTGGTGATGAAAATATGGTTGTAGCTGGTGATGTAAAACATTTTTCAACATTTTTGCCCTATACCACATCAAAATGAACACTTGGCTGAGTAGAGGGGAACTTGAGTAGCCCTAGTGCACCATGAAATGCAGAAGTTCTCCGTCAGAACACAGAAATGAAGATGTTATAAAAGGGCACTTTGCCATTCAGAGCACAAATGGCAGGGGTCGTTCCCCTGGGGTATGCCACTCCACCGGAACCTATTTTGTAGATAATACAGTATAATGAAGGATTGCATTTGTTTTGTTTACAGTGAATGTAGCATACTTATTTAGCACATGGAGATATAATCCTTTATGAAGGTTGGTAAGGTTAATGTGTGTATTTTCCTATCATTTTATATTTTATCTGTACAAATTAAAAGAAATATTATTTTATTATTGTCACATTGTATAAAAATATTTATTAACATGCTTTTGTGCCTTTGTGAACATCTGCTATTGGTGGTGGAAATTAATCTATTTAAATTGGCAACAGGGATAGAGTAAATTTCTGTACTAACCTGCTAAAATTCTGTTAAATTACTGTAAAGATATTGAGATTATTGAGGTTGTTGCCATTCCTGAGCCACTGGCACTTTACTAAATACTGCCAGAACTATTAATGAAAAACGGAATAGCTTTATGATGTGCCTTTACAAAATGATACATATCACACTAACGTCATGAGGCCAGTGTATATTTGGATAATAAAGAATACACTGTATATGTACTCAGCCTCTGATTGTGTCAATGAATCACAATTTACATAATCTCATAAATTTACTGAAAATTAAAACTTATATGTGACGACTTTATTGTTAATGCAGTTTGTTAATTTGAAATTAGTGCACAATACAACACTGGATTGCAAAATCAGGGTTGATGTACAAAAGATATACTTTATAATTTCTTGTAACTGATGTTACTTGTTACTAATGTATTGTCATCAATGATGGATATATTATTAAAAATTGGTAACAAAAATATTATTTTTATTTTTATTTTTACAACTATAGTCCTGTTAACTCCTTGATTGCAAATGAAGTTTATTTATTTAATAAAAGAAAATACTAGAAGAAAAGAGAAAAAGGATCAAATAAAGGTGTACTGTACGGTTATGTCCAGTGGGTGGCAGTAAAGCTACATGTCCACTCACGTTTATTTTCTCTTGAAGAAGAAGAAGAATCTCACTTTTAAATTGTTGTGTGTTGTTGATAAAATTAAACTGTAGCTTTAGGAACAATCTGGAGCGCTTTATCATAAAACAACGAATTCATTGTATTCTTTGACCGTTAACTGTTTAACCAGTTTTATGGTGTGTGTTAAACCGAGACGTTAGCGGCGTGAAAGTCTGTGGCTAATAGCTGTCATTAACTAACAATGATGTCCTCTTCGTGGACAGAACGTCAGGGACAGGTGGGAGACCTGAGACACCGGAGTAAAGAAGAGCTCCGCGAACTGCTGCTCCGCNGTGGACAGAACGTCAGGGACAGGTGGGAGACCTGAGACACCGGAGTAAAGAAGAGCTCCACGAACTGCTGCTCCGCCAGGAAAAGATTCTGTCCAACAGGTACGTTCACTCAGGGCGCAGTCTAATTCCTGGTGGACCGGATGGATTACAGTAACCATTTTTGGAACTGACAAATACTTGCATATCCATCTGTACCGGTTGTCAGAGCTGGGTCCCACGCAAATAGTATATACAGTGTGTTGTGTATATCTTTCTGTTATATGTTTTTTTTTTTTTTTTTTTTNTTTTTTTTTTTTTTTTTTTCAGTTAGTATAGTATGCCTGTCCTTGTACACACACTTTTAACCTAGTATTAGATGGCACCGCTGTAGTGGCGCAATTTAATACATTAACTTTGCACATACGTATCTGTAATTCATAAATTTTATACTGCTATAAAAGTTACAATTTTATTTAACTTAAGTATTTATACATTATGTTACATGACCTGGCACTAGTTAGAGTACTTGCACAGGAGTACTTGCCAGGTGATACACAATATATCACCTGGCACCATTGTACAGTATAAGAGTATGGTTCTAGTGTGTTAGTTATTCATGGTGTCTATCTATCTATCTATCTATCTATCTATCTATCTATCTATCTATCTATCTATCTATCCATCCATCCATCCATCCATCCATCCATCCATCCATCTCATTTCACAATTCATGGTCTGCTAAGTCACACTATAGTTGGTGGTGATAACACACCTACACTCTGGTTTGACAATATTCAGTTAAAACGAAGATGCTGATTTCCTCGTTTCAGTGTGAATACAGTGAAATGCCTCTGATGTTACTGTAATCCTTCTCAGTATGGTGCAGCGCCCAACTTGTCACATGTATTTTGACACTCTACATTTTTGTCCTTGCAGACCCACATCAGAGCATGAGTTCTTGTTTTTAAAACGACCAGGATGAGAGGTGTCACAGTACTCAGCTGAAGACACCGAATACATTCAAAAGTGTCAAATATAATGTGTGATCGAAAAGACTGAACAGAACAAAAGCTGTGTCTGGTGTTCACAAGAAACAACATTGGGCGACTCAGTATATTCTTAAAGGCCCTCAATCAAATCAATCCAACACAAAAGCAATCTTACAGTAGATGTATTATAAAAAAGAGCATTTCACCAAATCATTAACACAACACATCAACCCCTAAAAAAAAACTAAGTTATATTACAGATGAGTGTTACTCATTAACACAAATCATTAATCTCCTAGAATTTCAGGAAGGCTGAATTTCAAATGCTAACACTACCTAGTAGTCTGAACTTCTTTTTCACTTTTGCCCATCATCAGTACATACACAAGCTATGTAATGGTGACAAGGTTTATGATTTGTGTTTGTTCAGGTGTAGAAATGGCAAGCTGCCATAAAGCTGTTTAGGTAACCATTTATTACCATGAAGCTGCAGCAATGTTGCTATTGTTAGTGATAGCTAAATATTGGCACATACATGTAGAATGGCAAACAAACACCAATAATATTGCATATAACAGTTTTGTTAATCCCTTTGGAGTAATTGATAATGAAAATGCTTTCCGAGGGAAAAGAAAGTGCAATCTGTACATTCAAACTATGCTTTAATATGCACAATCACAGTGTTACAATGATTTATGTTGTGTGTAAAATTGCACACTTACATAAATGTGATATCACCTGTATTGTAGCACTGACTGGATGTTGCTCATAAAATCCAGTTTAGAATTTGTCATTCCACTATTCTGAATCTGCAGCCTGTTCCAAAAATAATCCCTTTACCATCAGTCACAGTGGTTTGAGTGTTACAGGAGAAATATGAATTGACTTAAGCCACAATATCATGGCTGATTACTTTGAATAATTGTAGTTGTATGTTTTGCAGGAGGTTATTACAGACTCTTCCTGATAAAGGGAAAAAGACAGCAGAATTTGTAGAGAAAGTGCATTTTGCTATTGAGCGCCGTGGTGAAGAGGAGAGAAAACAGAGCACGCTGTCTGATGCCAGGACGGAGTTACAGTCCAAGTACCAGCAGGCTTTCACCATGCAGCAACGTGCCATCCACAACACACCAGCACCATCACAGCCACACGGGCAAGGTGAGGATGCTGCACTCGATATGATCGAGGAGAGGGAGACCTTTGCTGTCTCAGCTCATATACAGGAAATCAACTCTTTGGACATGCAACAAGAGCTGTCTGTCTCCAGAGCTGCTGCCGGTGACACCATGGAGACGGCTGCTGCTGGGGACTCTCTGGACTGTGATGAGACAAAAGAGAGTGACCTTGTGGAGGCCTTGGAGAGGGTCAAACTGTCTGACACTGCTAGTCCTGGTGTCAGTGTAGAGTCCAAAGAGCTATTAAACAGCACTGCAAGAGACAGTTACTTTCTTGGGAAGGAGACACCAAAAAAGCCTCATTATTTAACTGTCCTGGAAAAAACAGCTGTCAGGAAAGAAAAATTCAAGCCAAATCGGTGAGTATTGTGTTTCACGATGATTTCATGTGTTTGCAACATAAACGTAAATTAAGTACAGTATATGTGGTTTAGTAATATTTACTTTATTTTTTAGAAGTGGTTCTGCTTTGTGTGTGATCAACAGTTGATGGTAAATAAAATCTCATATTGAATCTCTGTCTCCAGGCTGCTCCATCAAAGTGAAACCTGTCCATTAGGATCCTCGTCACATAGCCAGTCTTCTGGAGACTCATTGCTACTCTCCACTCAAGCCAGGAAGGAGCGGGACAAGAAACACCTGGATGACATCACTGCTGCCAAACTCCCTCCCCTCCACCATAACCCAGCCCAACTTCTGTCTCTGGAAGAATCAGCCATCCTCCTTAAGGAACAAACCAAGAGACAGCAGGTTAGTGAGGATGTGCGGGAGGAAAAAGCCGTGGCGGAACCATGTGTCATCAATATACACATCCAGCTTTTCATGCCCTTATAACACATTTACGTACACATTAACCTGCATATGGACAGGATCAGAAGTCAGCACTCACCAAACATTTTTCTTTAAATAAACCAATAGTCTCACTTGATATACTGGCCAGTGACTTTTTGAGATGATATGAATTGAATGCCTTGATTCCATCCAGCCAATGGCATTAAAATTACATTGGGTAATATAATTCTTTGAGCATCAAATTAAATATTTTAGCTAGTACAATCAGTCTTTGCAGGTCTTACCATCACAGTTGATTCATAAAAGTAATTTTAACTTAACTTATTCCATTTATAGACAAAAATTCTAATTACTATTAGACCCAAATAATTAATCTAATTTTAAAATCTGGCAATAGTGAGTTGATGTGTAAATTTCAAAACAAACTGAGTTCTCACAATGGCACACAATGACTGGTATTATCAGTCAATGTGTGAATTTCATTTTAAAGTCCGTATGAGTTTCCTCCAGCAGTCAGTGTTTCCACTACGGCTATAAAAGCACTAAAAGCCAACGTTACATTGTATCACTTCCAGAGTAATACATTTGGAGCCAAAACGTCAGACAGTGTGCACTTATGGAGGCCCCTGTAAAGCTCATTACCAGTCCTCCTCCTGTTGAGGGTTTAGAAGCGTCTTTATAATAATGTGCCTGTTTTCTGTTTACAAGCCTATTCATGTCAACTTTTCTCCTTGTTGTGTTTAATTTCAGGAGTTGCAGGCCAAGCAAGCAGCCCAAAAACTGTCTGAGGGACTGAGGATCTCTATGGGGAGCTACGCTCCAGACAGTGGCCCTGTGGCTGCCTACAGAGAGGTTCACGATGAAGGAGCTGAGCTCTCCTCAGAGGAAGACTCAGAGGAAGGCCAGAGCTATGGAAGCCAGAGTGACCCCAGCCCTGAGGCCGTCAGGCTTTGGACCTCATAATCGGGGCCCATCAAACAGGATTTTCAATCCAAGGAAAGGCTTTCTTAGAGAGGAAGTGGGTATTTGCATCGTGTGAAAGCTTAGCTGGTATCCCAGACTCGGCTCAGGAAATTGAATGGCAGGTTGATAAACTAGCTTACTTGTCATTCAGATCGTACTGGGTTCAGTTGTTTCAGTGCCCTGCAGGAATAATAATATACCTCTTTACTCTTTTGTGTACTACCTGCTGTGGAGTAACATTTGAGATCTGTATACTGAGTTCCAGTAAATTGAAACTTGGGATGTTGTTGTTTTCTGGGTTTGATTATCAAGCAGTAGGTGAAATGCCAACCAGAAATCAACAATCAGTACATTTACATGTGGTAAAACTCAGATTATACTCCGATTAAGGCAGTAAATATTTTTTTTTAAACGTCAAACTCCATAAGTAGATTGGGATAAATCTAAGTAAGCTTATCTGAGTAATAGCTTCAGGTTATGCAATTGTTAATTGATTTATACTTCAATTAAAGAATATGTTATGTATATTCAGCAAATGACAGAATCCTATTTATTCTGTCCATGAATACACACATTTTTGTCCTAATCACACTACATAATATAGTGTGCATGTGAAGGTACTAAATGTAACTCTATATCTACTGTATATGTTCGACTATCAGCAGGTGTCAGCTGCTGACAGATCTGGTGACTTTTTACAGCTTTGTCCAGAAAATAGAAATATAAAGAGGCTGCAGACAGTCAGAATATGTAACAGAACTGAATGAATAAATCTGCTTTCTTAAATTTCCCTGTTTGTATAAAGACAAGGGATGTCCCCTTTAATGATTTAATGGAAGTTTCAGTTTCACAACAAAACAAAATCAAATTTTTTCCACAAATACAGGAAAAATGTATTTGCTCAACATTTCCTCAGTATTAAACTGTTTTGTATTGCTGAAGTTTCATCTTTTTTTTTCGTCTCATGTCTGAGCAAAAATTAACCACCATTCTGATATTTTCAGTATCTATTCCAGCGTTTTATTTCTGACGCAACGGTCCGCTGAAGGCACTGAGCCATTTCCAAAATCCTGTGTGACGTTAAAGTAGAAATCTGTGACATACTTGATAAGATTAATGTGGGGGTAGTGAAATATTGAAGCTTGATGGCTGAGACATCTGGACTGCATTTGGATCGTATTATTACTGGGAAAGGTAGGCGAGGATGGGACGACAGCGGGCTAATGTGACATGGCAAATACTATTTCTCAAGTTTGCTAATATATGGTAGATAAGAAGTGCCAGCCACACTCAGTGTCTTCCCAAACAGCCTTTTCCATCATCGCTCTTCCAACTCAGAGGCTTGTAGGACGTCTTAATTTAAAAGGCCTGATTTGGGGATTTTAATGAGGAAGAAATGGGGGACTGAGGCGAGTTTTGGAGGAAATGAGGCTGAGTTCATGTAGGTCAGAGTCTGCTGGTAGATGCTCCATGATAACCTTTGGTAATTGTTGCAGAGGCATTGGTGGGAGATGTTTTAAGGAGAAAAAAACGCCTGATTGCTGCATTGTTGGCCGCTGTATCTGATGAGCTTCAGAATGGCTCTGTGTGGATGTCCAGTAACATCCATCAGCATGCTCCACACAGGATCTTCATTGTGCTGGGTTTAATTACAGCCTACCTTACTTACATAAATTCAAAGACTGTTACCAATTATAGGGCACATTTTTGTGTAGCTTTATTTCATGGTATCTAGCCTCCAACCTGAGTTTTAACATGTTGATGTTGAGGTAGAACCAAGCATGCATTCTATAGTCAAAGCTTTTACATTTTCCATTGATGAAGTTGTTTATAACTCAAATCCCAGACCTCTTGCCTCAGATTAATAAGATCCTCGCAAAGTAGTCTGCAAGTGATTTGCTCCAACTTTGAGTCTGAAATCACACGTCTCGCGGGAGTAGAAATAATTTACTGTTGGGAGGGGAAAATGGAATGTGATTTCAAAACTTCCTCTTCAAAGAGCAGTCAGCTCCGTCTTAAATTAGTTATACAGTATGATGTATAGACTGGCGTTTAAACACAAGATAGGCCCTCAACAGAATGATTGGATTATATCTGCCAGGTTACAAAGTCTGAGGTCATGCTTTTTCCATTCTCTCCATCTGATGTTTTTGTCATATTTTTTTCAGGGCACATGAGCAGATGAAATAATGCAGCACACAGCAGCTTTCTGCGGATAATGTTACAGTCTATCTCCTCATCCCAATTAGAACCAGCTCTCCCTCCTCTTGCTGCACTGAATTATGTGAAACAGGTTTTTCCGTTTCACTCACTGGTATTTTTGAAACGTGTTTTTACTGATGAATTGTACATGTCAAATATTAACCATTTAATGAACTACATGTTTTCCACCCCAGGCTGTGTGCACTAGATGGTGATACATGTAATGAATGCTGATGTGTGGGGTTGGAGAAAGACAAAAGTGCTCAGTCGTGTTTATGTTGAGTGTGACAGTTGAACAAATGTTTCATATGCAAATGCCACGAGTTGTGAACGTGAAACAAACAACAGCGCACGTGTGTGACTGTGTGTGTTGTCGTGACAGGATGAGAAAGAAAATAAATAGTTTTCTGACAGGTCTCTGCTGAGGTTTCTGCTTATCTGACGGTGAATCTTGTGTGAGACGTGTGTGAGAGGAAGCAAGCACATAGTTTATGTCATGACTGCTGGCTGCCAGAAGAAGCATGATATGTGGCCGCAACGTTCATGAGAGTCATACAGCTCCAGTCCTCACCAGGACTGGAGATAAGAAAACATTCCCAGACTGAAGGGTGAATCTAATTAAGAAAAAAAAAAAAAANAAAAAAAAAAAAAAAATCCTGAGGTTTCTGGAACTGTCAGCTATAAAACATTTTCATAGCAAAATTATTTTTAATTTTTTTTATATTCTTAAGATTGTTTTCTTTTTTACTTTACAACATTCACCAGACATGCTAGTTTACGGCACATGAGGGAGTCTAATGCTCAGCCTGCAGTAATCCCTTATTACTGAATATTTGTTTAACTAGAAATTAAAACATATTAGAAAAAAAATCTCCCAGGCCGTTCTCAGTTCATTGTAGCTTTAATTTGAGGTGTCAAAAAATAGTTTGCAGAGATGCTGCTAGATGATGGTACAACGTTTAGTTGGATTTCCTGATGGTATTCCATTTATTTAGTTTAATCCCATCTCGCATAAACTCGGCCCTTTTGCAATATTGGCATTATGGATAATAACATCAAGTAACTTCAGTGATCACCACAGCTTGTTTTATTGTGCTAGCTCCTGTACACAGATGTTAAAATGCAGGATTTACAACAGAAATTTGCTTGCTAAATGTAAATGAGTGGATATTTCCCACACACAGGAGGTCAAAAACAGAGTAATCAATTTGTGCCACTAAAAGGCAGAAAAATGTTCAAATTAAGATTACAGACACACAGCCCTGATATATTATCAGATAGAAATTTGCTTGCTAAATGTAAATGGGACAGAGTGGGTGTTCTCACAGAAGTAGATGAAAGTTAGATTAATTAATCAATTTGTGACCACTAGGGGGCAGAAAAAAAAATCCAAGCTAAAATGACATACAGCCCTATGGCCAAACTAACCAAACTGCATGTTCAGGTGTTGTTCAGTTCAGTGTTTTGGTTCATCTGAGAAATGAATATCCAGTGTTTGTTTAGTCTCCATCAGCCATCAACCTCTGAATTATACAATATTTGATTCTGTAGTTTGCTGGATGCTTGACTTTCCTCACCACTCGCTTGTTAACTTAGCTCAGTCATTTCATGACAGATAGGTTGCGTTCATTTGACTTATCAGAGCCAAATCAGAGACATTTGACTTATTATGTTAGCTGGACACAGCAGATATGGGTTGATGAGAGATTAAAGAAGCAGGCAGTGTATTTTCAGTTGTAAAAGCAAAACAATGAGCTAACAGAGGCTATAAACTCCATAGATTTGGATGCTAATTCTCTATTGGTTCATCATTACATGTACACATATATTCATTTGGAAGATCCAAAGCGATGTACATGAGGTTTAATTCAACACAACAAAGAGTTGATCAGTACAAGACGACACATCATTCAGCCATTTGATTCCCTGCTAGTGCCAAAAATCTCGATTAATGCAGGTTTAAAGTGGTAAATCTCCCATCTCACTACTTCATGCTGCACATGAATGTACAAGCAATTTTCCTCCCATTTATCTTACCATCAGGGACCAGGATTCATTAGCCTCTACTATGTTTCACAAATACAAAGTGGAAATCTGTGTGGTCACTGGCAGCTGTATACCATGTGTGGTAAAGCATAGTTACTGTTTCTGCTGGCTGAATGTGCTCTGGGTGGTGAATCGTTCTTTTTACACATGTTAAACTGTTGAGTGTGAAAAACTCAGCTGCCCCGCCTGTCTTCACACTTAGCCTTTTTAAAGGCCTGATCCACAGCTCCCCATTGATATCAAAATTAATTTAATAAGTGTAATCAATAAGAAATGGTAGCTTTCACTCTCCTTTTCTGTTTCAGCAGCAATAGTTTGGCAGTCTCTGTAACGTGTGTTAAAATTAACATATGTTGTTATGTCTAGTAGTCTTGATTATCAGACAAAAGTTGGGCCTAACTTCTCCACCAATTATTTTTCCACTAGTTAAGTTATTACCAGGCTCAGCCTAATTCCAATAAATCAGTTCATAGCATTTCTGCAAGATTAAAATGTCACAGTACAAGTGATGTGTTTCCTTTTCCTTGGAAAAATGTTTACATTTCAGAAGCCATAAAACTAGCCACAAATGGAAGCTGTGTGGTTTAGCTGTAATGAGTTATCCTGATGTAGTCACTCTTCTTGCAGCAGATGGACTACATGGTTTTAAACTCTCTGTCTGTAGTATTCACAGTTGACCACTGGAGGGCAGTAGTGTATCTTTGCTCATAGTCTGTACAGTATGAAACTTTTGCCTCATGTCCAAACCTCACAAAACTATTTTTTAAACCAAAGAATGTCAATAAGCTGTTACATTTTTCTATAATTGTTTAAATTTGCATATAAAGATAGCAGTGCATCTATGAGTAACTTTATAAAGGATTGTAGAGACAGCGTCACCCTCTCTGAGCTGAAGGATCAACAGCTGTCAGCAGTTATTTATGACACAGAATAGAATCTGACTGCAGATAGTGCGGCTCTGTGTGGTAAATGTCTCTGGTGAGGTCACAGACTCACACCTGGCTGCTCAGCCCAGATAACAGCAACTCTCAGCCTGGGACTACATCCCTCAGTACGACAGGAGATTGTACAAATATGATCTAAATACATCTGTGCCTGAAAGAACTCCCACATTCATTGCTTGGAAAGCTTTGCATAACAATCCTGAAGCAGTGTAAGAAAGGGTGGAGAGAGAGCGAGAGAGAGAGANGAGAGAGAGAGAGAGAGAGAGAGAGAGAGAGAAAAGGAGGGGTTAAATGGGTTGAGGCCCATGCATGGTGTGGGCCAAGAAGCTGCCAGCATCCCAGCCGCTCCATGTCTGGGCTGGCACAGCATTAAGCAGGCTGTTTTGGGGCCTGTCAAAAGCTCATCACAGCAAGGAAGCCATCTCTGTGGGGATGCTGCAGGGGTGCCAGGGCACGGCAGGGGGGAGAAACCGGAGACTTTGCCCAGCAGCTTGGTTATAATGAGGAGGAAAATTCTTATTCTTATATCCACATTAATGATGCGACAACAATGTGCTTTTGTCCAACACTTTTTTTTCTCTTCTCGCATTTTTTGAAACCTTTTCCTTCAGTTTTTTCTTAGTCCTACTAATCTGTTATTGGAGGTCTTAGTCACTTTTATAGTAGAATTACGTCACAGGCCCTTACATTGCAATAGATGTGCCTCCTTTTTTAAAAAAAAAAAAATTCTCATTTTTGGCTTTGTGCTTTTATTGGATAGTAAGGGATTAACAGGAAACATGGGAAGGAAGATGGATGGGTGACATGCAACAAACATTCCCGGCTGGGTTCGAACCAGGGACGTCATGGCCACGTGGCACACATGTACATCACAGACAGTTTCCTCTCAGTTTCCTCTTTGTTGTACTTCCCACTTTTCCAATAAAAGTGGAAAACTGTGATGATTATCTTTGTCATTTTAGTAATTTCCTGGTCAAAGAATTATGGGATGTTATAATTTTATGATTACTGTTGGGACAATCAATCCAGAGTACCAGTGTTAAGGTATAATTTCTTGGCTGATGTTGTTTGTGACATCAATCTACAGCTGTCCAGAAAAAAGGGTGGACCAAAACAACATAATATTGTTTTTCATTACTGCTTGAATGAAATCATGCCCCTTGATTTGAGAACATCCCAACTAACAAGCAACATAAGTGCAAATTCACAGCTACTCAGAGTTGTGCCAGATTTTACAAATGAAGTGTAGAAATCTTAGCTACAGTCAGGAAATCCAACCTCGAAAATGTCAAAAAGTGTTGCTGCCAAATCCCTTTTCATGTTGCAGGTGTGAAAGCAATATGCGTGGATGTGTGGTAGAAATCATTTAAATCTGAAGGACAGTTCATTTCATTTCCCATGCCAGGCACACACAGCAGAGAATGCAGCACAGGTTTCTGGGTAATTCCTATTTGTTTGTTCATGAAGTCTGTTTTGGACAGTGAAGTTCAGCCCTGGATTTGTGTCTTACAACAATAGTAAAACCATGCAGAGAGGAAAAAAAAAAAAAAAAAAAATGCAGAAATCCTCTTCAGTCCAACAATTATGGGGCCTCTATATGGAGTAGTTGGCTGGTTTATATGCTGTAATGTTGTGACCATTCCAAGCCCTGAGGCCAGGTGTTTTTGATTGCAGTGCAGCACGTTGGAGCGCAGACTCAGCAGCGTGGCTCTGGCCTCACAGGATGGTTGGAAAGCAGAATGATATACCAGGGAAAACTGGGTGGGGGGCCCAGACTGTTTTCCTTGTTTATTTATTAATGTTTTGTTTTCTCTGAGAGAAGCTCTCAGACACACAGGCAGCTACACCCTCTTATTTGATGACTTCCTTCACAGTAAAAATATGTTCTTGTACTGAGATGCAACAGGAGGGAGTGTTTTGGATAAACACAGGCTTTAGGGACAACATTGGGTTTTATTGATATTTTATGAAAATGTACTCTGGAGGGGGTGTTTCTAAGTTAAAAAANAAAAAAAAAAATCGGCCAATCAGATGTTATTTAATGCCCAAAGAAGCCTGGGAAAATCCTGCCGTTATTCAAATGAAAATCCAAACTCAAATTTCCATTTCATTTGCATTTGACATGCACTAAAATCATGACATAATTGGAATGCAAATGCAAAAGCCCAGTTTTTTGTTTTCAAGTGGCACACTGTCTGCCAGAATGAGAGAGAAAAAAAAAAAAAATCTCTCAATTCAGTTGGAGTTGAAGGCTTTGTTTTCTAATATGAACATTAAAAACATTAAAAAAAAAAAGAGAATTTCAGTATTAATTTTTCAAATATCATGTGCATATATGTACATTGCAAATTAAATTTCAATTTGATGTACAATTTGAGTTTATTATTTTCAGTTTTCAAAAACTGGTCTTTTGAGATGAATGAAGATTCTTGTGGTAAGATTGCAGTGGCATCAAAACTTTCAGTCTCCATTAGCCAGAGCTTAACTTTACCTTAACACCAGCAAAATAGCTCATAAACTGCATCAAGCTATTATGAGTGTGGGCTGCAAGGCTGTACAAGGCAAACATAGCGGCACCACAAATTCAGACCACTGTTAGTTAAGTTGCAAAATATTTGCTGGGAGGCTCAGGTTTCCATCTGGCAAAAGTGAATTCTGGCTGTTACTGTTACTGTCTATTTGATTTACTGTTTCTTGTTGGAGGAAGACTGTGATGACACATGGTCTGACTGGCTACATTTTTCAACTAATTAAGTCTAACTTAGATATTAACTGCATATACGCTATATTGAATAGATTTTAATTGGTCCAAATTTATTATGACCTTCTGTACTTAAAGTTACGCAGGCACATTCAAGTAAGCCAGTGTTTCTTTAACTCTTCATCTTATGAACTTAAAGCTAACATGCATGATAAATGACACAGTCGCTCCTCATCTAAAGTCACAATTTAGAGATGAAGGTGTTGTGAGGGATGAAAGTAGGACATTTAAAACTCTGATAGAGCAATAAAGTGAGTTGTTTTTTTTTTTTTTTNTTTTTTTTTTTTTTTTCAAATGCCATGGAAACACCAAACTGGGGTTGAAATTAGCATAAATAACACACCTAAATTATGCAATTGGAAATGGACTTACTCAAGTATGGAAACACCCCATCGCTTTATTATTGGTGTATTCTCTGCATGCATTTCCCCACCTGGTGTGCATTCCCTCTTAACAACAAGTGGTGTGTATTCGGTGAACGACTGAATCCTGTTATTTCCATCCACGTATACTTCTTACTGTGCATTTTTGCCAGACAAAATATCTGAGTATAACATGCATGTAAACGTACGGACTTATGCGTTTTTGATGTGGTTTGAAATGAAAAATGAAATTCACTCTCACCAATTTACAAATTCAGATGTTAACATAGTAACAGTAACATATGTGTTACACTGGGCACAAAATGATGGGGTTGCGTTGAGGGTAGAGTGTCAGCCATGTTGTCACTTAACTAAATTCATAAAGGCTGTTTGTCTTCCTGTTACCCTTTCTTCTCTGTCAGCATAAAACATAACAACACTGGACTGAGGTCCATGACCAATGAAGAATGTATCACACTCTGACAAACATCTACAGGTTGCAGATGGTCCTGGTTGACTTGTGTATACATCCCTGTCTCAGCCCCTACAGGTGTCATGGCTGTGAGTAATAAAAAGCAGAATGTGGCTGCAGGAGGAGGTTCGCGGCTCGCGTCTGTGTCATGTTTTACAGGCTGCATGTCACTTGTGCTGTGGCTGTCATTTCCATCCTCTCATATCATGTTCGGAGATTGCTAATGTGAGAGATTTTTGATTTTGAAAATACCTGTCATTAAAGCTTAATTTTGAATATGCTCCAACTAGCAGATCACATGTTTAGAAGGTTCTGTACACACTAACTATGAATGTCTGGCTGAACCACTCTGACATCAGACATTCATCTGAGAACACTTTTAGAGACACACTACCATGTTTGAAAAAACGTTGTTATTGTGGGATGAAAAAATGTAAATCAAAAATTTAACAGTAAATTGATTAAGCAAACATTGGTAGCCTAATCCATGGCAAAGAATTTTTTCATGGCAGCCAGAAATCACTACTACTCACTACTAGTTAACATCTGGTGAGTGGGAAAGCTGTGGAGGTAGAGAAATACATTGCAAATAGCAAGTATGGAAATAATGTTGCATGTTTATATATCTAAATAATTTTGAACTCATTGAGCATGCAGATATCGTCTTTGAATATGGGAACATTATAAGTATGTGTATCACCATCATCTTAACAGCTTATCCAAATATGATTCACAATACATATTAGACCATATGACTATTGTTCAAATTACAGCCATAAATTCTGTGAAACTGTTGTTGAACTGTTAAAAGAATATCAGGGTAATTTTCAAGTCCATAGATTTTACTGACACACGTGTTATGATCTGTGCCAAATATAATTCATCCATGTTAGGAATATGTAGGTGTGATTTTCAGAACTATTGTCCTTATTACATTTTATAATGTTCCAGTTTTTTGACACAAATCTGTTTGTACATGACGCATTTTGACCTTGTTGGAACTTTGCCTCATTATCTTGACATTTAACTTTAGAAGTGATGATTTGTTAAGTTTTGTTGTTGCATTATTACATCAATTTTGATTTTTCATCTAAAACATGCTATGAACTGGCAGTGAATTTAATATGACTCATACGTTTTATTGCCTTTGTAATGTTCATGTGAGCATGTCAAAGTTAGAATACCCATTATTTTGTCCACCCCCATAAAAATTGTTCTTTAACTCCAAACTGAGGAGCCCATTTTGCACAATCAATTTTAATCATTCTGTTTCTTATAACATTATTATATATTGGTCGTACTTAAAAGTTCCAACCTCATAAATAATAAAACAAAATACTACTTTTGTATTGGTCAAGTAAAAAGAGACAAGTTATATAGAATATTCAAAATAAATGTTTTTTTTTATAAGTATCATTTCTTTTAAAAGGAAATTGTTCAACATGACCATAACTTACTGTATAAAATAAATTGAATTATATAAATTTTGTTTTGCAGATTATCATAGAATAAGGAGCAATACCTATCTAAGAAAATGATCAATATTTTATAAACAGACACTGAAATCACTATCAGACAGGTGTGTGAGTAATAGTAAAGGAATTGTCTTATGGTTTGTGTGTCTTGGGAGTTTCTGACGTGAACACTGTCAGGCCAAATTTTCCTCGTGGGACAACAAAATACTGAATTAATACAGATTTCTGGACAAGGTTAAAACATGGAAAACAAATACTTAAATAACAGACAGCACTTTAATGAGAAAGCACTCTTGTTGAGAGGAATGATTCCTAGATGAAAACTTCAGATGTATTCTTTCTAATCTCGGTTGATTTCTTATTTCTCTTTGGCTTCACATGAGTGCTGCTCTTTACTAACAGCACCATACCTCATAGTTTTGGGCTCAAACTGCAAGGTAATCATTATCACAACTTTGTTGCTCTAGGGCATGCACTTGGTAAACTCATTTTACTCAGTTTACTCATTTTACCAAACTTACATGTGAAGTGTGACTGGTGGGTGTTTGGAGCATCTCTGGACCAGATTCACTCTGAAATGGAAGAATCCCACACAAAATGTCCATAAAACTCAGCCTGATCTGCACAGTCTCATTTCATTGGCACATAGTATAATGTACTAACTCAAACGCCTCCCAAAATTATTATGTTTTCTTTGTGCTTTGCTGTCAGTGAGCTTTTGAACGAAACACTCCTTTACGTCTCAGCAAATAAGAATGATTATGTTTTCTCTGTTATATTTCATATATTGTGGAGATCACATAATGAAATCAAAGTAAATCCCGTGGTTTGACAGCTAAACGGCATTAAAAGCATCCAGATGACAGTGTATGGTATTAGAAGTGATGTAGTGCACATTATGCTATTTATGGAATTATTGTTTGTTCAGTTACTCACTAATCCACTTCAATATATCAGCAGCTGTGATCAGTTCTAGTTTGAGCTGTGTGCTCACTGATGTGTCAAGTAAAATTTACAGTTAGAAATGTTTCGTAATAAATCTGAATTATGCCTTTCCATGGAGACAACTCCCATGCAATCCAAACTGCCTTACTTTTCATTCAATTAATAAACTAAAAGGACCAAACCTGAACATTTCACTACAATTGCTGTACAACCACTAGCAGTACCGAGAGAGAGAGAGAGAAAAAACTTAAAGAATAGGTATATTCGGTTTTAAAGCTGAAATCTCTAAGTGCCTGTATGTATTTGTTTCCATTGTGCAAAACCTTTTTACCAATCATTTACATCCATCTTATGGATCTTTCTGTTTCTCTCCTTTTTGACTTCTTTTCTTCTTCAGACAGATGCTTATTACATTTTTGCAGAAAATTGTATGCAGACCTGCTCTTTATTTGAATCATTTGAACAGACATTATTGGCACTGTAGGCCAAACCTTGTGAGCTGCTTCTCAGAGAAATAAACTGAATAATAGCACATAGACATCAAGTTTAAACAAATGAAATGTGTCAGCCTGAACTTCTAGCAGAACTCTACCACACACATGACAAAATGATGACTTTTTGGACCAAAAAAATGGATGAAGTTTTAAAATAAACTCAACTGTGCTTTTCTCACTATTACTGACACATAAGGTGAATGCTTTTGTAAGACAACATACTTTATTTTTGTTCACCCTCAAGATATCCTGATTAGTATATGACACACCGTCATAATCACATAAAGAATATTGTTTGAGCAATCCATTTTTTGCTTTCATTCCTCTTTGCTGAGGACTGGCAGGTATTTATTGGTTCTGGTTTAAACATGCAAAGCCACCATAAAATTATGCTGTTTACCTAGATGAGTCAAGTAAAGTGAACACCCTGACTGAAGAGACATATTTCTAATTCATTAGTTTGAAGGACTAACATAAAGGTGGCCTTTAGTCCAAGCCAGCATTGGTACAACAAGATCATCAGTTAACACAAAACAAATAGCAATAAAGGAGCCGGCAAAAGGAGGGAGGCAGCTGTGACTGTGTCTGTGGCCCAAAGTCCTCTGAGAGTATTCCTTAATCCTGACACCTGCAAGCCATTTCATCATGATTTACAGTGGGGAAAATACAGGCTGGGGGCAGGGAGGCCATGAGAGGAACTGTTTTCACAACAAATGATGGAGAACACACTGTTGTTACTTGTTGGCCAGACGTTTGCAGTTTGTTGCCCACTAACATATGGACAGGCTAATTTGAAAGCAGTGACGAAAAATAGGCTTAAGAGACTGAAAATAGGCTTGTTATGTTTATGTGGTATGTGTGTGAGAGGGGGAAGAGACAGGAGAGAGCAGCGTGAGTGAATGTGTGTGTGTGTGTGTGTGTGTGTGTNAGAGAGAGAGAGAGAGAGAGAGAGAGAGAGAGAGAGAGAGAGAAAGAGAGCACATCTAAAGATAAATAGACTGGAGGGCTTGGGACAGGATATGGAGTTCACGTGAATGATCATTAGCAGGATCCCAGCAGCCCAAGCAGCACCATTTAGCAGCTGAAAGCCACCCAGCTGCTCACCCAAAATGTCTCAGAATGACAGCTTTGTTTCAGGTTTACATGCATTCGTTTTCTCATGTTCTTTTGAGTGAGGTTGCTACAAACTAAATTAATTTGGGTTTGGACAAGGTTTATGTGGTGTATTGTGTAATGTAGCAGCAGTAATTGTAAGCAGCATTCAGCATGTTGTGATCAAGCTGACTTATCCTGAATGATCACAGTTTGCGTCTGCAAATTACAACCAAAGTTATTACGGAAAACTTCTTTTAAACATGTTTTTGTTAAAAAGCTCACTTAAAGTTTGCTCTTTTTTGAAGTATTTATATGCAATATGTATATATTATTGTGTATTCTAGGTAATATCACTCTAGCAGTATTTTAATTGTATTTTGTTACTTTATTTTTTTAGAATTTGATCCTACCCACAATGGGAGGGACACGCCCACAGGAGAAGAGAGACAATGGACAGACATGCCTACATCAAGAAAGACACACCCACATAAGGTGAGACACGTCAGAAGAGACACACCCATCACATCACAAATGTCTGTTGTAGCTACTTTGTTCACAAGACGTTAAACTGCAATTTGAACTCCAATCACGTTAAGTGGACGGGACTTAAAATTGAAAATTAATTAATTTGATCCATCACCACAACATAACTTTTGCTTTTTATGAATAAATTAATTAATTAGAGTTTGATTTAGTCATAACTATGAAGCTATAACTTTGAAGTGATCACCCCTGTGGGGTAATCAGGGGTAATCAATTATTAAAACTAAATTAGCAATTCTAAAAGTGTAACAAAATAATGAATTAGACATTTTATCCTGCAGCTGTGCATTTATTTAAGTGATGGAAAAGCTGCATAAAATGATTCATTTTTTAGAGTGTAGCCACAGGTAAAAATTTGTACTTGTTGGAGAAGATGAATACAGGCAAAACCAAGCAGTTTGCAGGGAAGATAACGTAGTCTCCTTTGTGTTATATATTTATGTTAAGCTTGTAGTAAGTTCTTACTCATTACAGAAAAAAATATATCTGGAAAATAAATATCAGTGTGGAGAATGACAAGATATCTACGTGTGCAGATGATGTGCTTCTGTAATTGGTGAATGAGTTCAACAAACACTTTCATGGATACTCAAACCTAATTAGGCCTTAATTAAAAGTATATGTTTAGATACTAATAGTATCTCTTCCATTCATGTTAATGTAAATGGAACAGACAGCTATGAATCTTCACTAGAAAAGCAAACAGCAGGCAGATCTTCAGGTGGAAATTACAAAATCAGGCTGCAGGGTGCACATAGGCACAGAAGGTGACAAAACACAACTCAGGGGAACAAGATTAGTGGATATGCAAAACCCAAAAGCACAATGCCAAGGTTTACACCTCACATGCAATAGTATGCTTTGGCGCCAGTATGATATCAAACAGTCAACGAAATAACTCTGCAAGTGTCCTGTTTACACTGGAATAAATATTATATTGAGAAAACACAATACCTAGCAAGCATTTAAAATAGCAAGACTTCCTTCTTTGAAGACAGGGCTTTACTGTCTCCTTATATGACAAGCAGAAGATCCAGAGGTACTTCATAAAACACAGATTTAACACGTCAATAAGGGCAATTAGCATCACACAACTATGGTCTCATTCATAAACAGTCTTTTAGCATTTGCCTTCAAAGAGGTGTTACTATGGTATTTCCTTATTTATATGTCAGGGAAGCTAATTATAAAACACACTGTCAAGCAAAAAATTAAGGCCCATTTCAGTCTGATGGTAAATTTCAGTAGTGTGAAATCTGGGTCATGTTTTAAACTGGATTTCCCTCAGATGTGCTAATGATTAATAAATTTGATAATTAAGCAGAAGTTTTGATCTCTGATCTCACACATATTCTAGTGGCACTAAGCCTCTTCTTTAAGTGTCAGCCTAAACTCTCTCTCTCTCTCTCTCTCTCTCTCTCTCTCTCTCTNCACACACACACACACACACACACACACACACCACCACCACCACCCAGTACACCAGGACTCCAGGTATTATCTGTATGTTGTATGTTTGTACCTTTCAGTCCCTCTCCTTTTAAAATGCAGAGTTCTAAAATAGAGAATTTAGGTTTCCTTACCATGTCAGTTTTGTTTTAACACCAGAGGAAGCTGTAAAATGAGAGGCTCCTAAATATGAAGCAGCTCATTAACACAGCCATATTCATTGGTGTTTCTGTGAGACGCCCTTTACAACATGTAACGGGGCACTACTTGGTGAAGTAAGGGGGGAAGCTTCCATTATCATGGTGCGTGACACTCTCCAGTTACTCTGATTTTTTATGAATCCCCCTCCCTCCCCCTTCCTCCCCAAGTCTTTTTGATGATTCTCACTTGGTCATTATTGATCATCGTAAAACAGTGTGACGCATGTCTGTGGATGTATATTTACTTGCTGTTTAGAGGTAATACCTGGAATAAACATCCTGTCAGCCTGTCAACTGTGTTTTAAATTTTGGTGACAGAGTGACTCTTTTGTTTAAATTTGGATCACAGATTGAACCTTTAAGCTGTGTTATTGCTGCAGCTGAGTACATCTTCTTTTGATTAGCTTTGTTGTCTTTGTCATAGCCAAATAATTCATCACATCCAGCTTTCTGAGTCAATTGATGGCAGATTCACATGCTAAGCAACAAGTTGGAGGAATGGGATGATGTGCCTTTATTTAGCTGATACCACAGACAGTTTATTTATTTACTTTAAACACAAGCAACGGTTTTGCAGTTCATAAGTTAATGTCCTAAATCTGACATTATTGTATTTTTTTTTTTTTTTTTTTNTTTTTTTTACCCATCACCCTCCTATTTGTACTTCATTACCTTATGTTTATATCTGTATATATATATATATTTGGCTGAATCTTACTAAACTGCAGTTAATAGGTATATTGCCAGGTATATTGCTCACCATATTTATTGTCTCTGATTATAATTATCAAAATGTCAAGATGAAGATAAGAGAACAGAAGAATGGAGAGAAGGTATAGATTCACAGACTGAACTTTTGACTATGATGCTCGTGAAACAGCAAAACTAGTGTGACCACTATAGAAAGTAAGGTTTCTTTACAACATGACGACACACAAAGCTTGCCTTGTCTATTCCTTCTAGCCTCTGGATTACAGGTTGGGAGCCAACCTGCAATACACCCCATCTTTGCAAAATCCTGTTTCAGATGTTGTCTTTCATCTTTGGCTCCAAAATATTCCTTCTTCCCCAGAGAAAGACAAAACTTGCCAAAAACCCAATAAACTTAATACACCTTCTTCCTTTCCTGTTTGCTAGACAGTGCCATTTTCACATTTCCTCTCTTCTATGACGACAACATTCCCCAAAGCCTTATAGAGTACATATCAGTTTGAATATCAACTAATCCCTACCATCTGTTTTGCTGTTACTACACACACACACACACACACACACACGTATACACACCCATTATCTTTCCATTAAGCGAGTCTTCTCATTATGAGAGTCGTGATTGTTTCCAGGAAGTACTATTTAAAACAGGATGAAATAGCAGAGCATTAAATTCACAAATATGTATGCTGTAAAACATGGTTTTAAGTGTTCACCACTGGAGTTAACACAATTACACTATTCATTATAATTAAAGTAATAGCTGCAAACAAACTCTCAACCTTTAATCAGTATGCAGAATGACTAAAGCTTGGCAATAATTAAGTGTGTATCATGTTTAGAGCACAGGCTAACAGTACGTCAGCTCTGGTAATGAGCAAAAAGGTTTGTCAGCACAACGCTGGATAGAGCTGAAAGATCATCATGTCCTGCAAATCATTTGTTTCCACCATGGTTATCTTTCCATGCTATAATGTAATGTTGCGTAAATGACAGAGGCAGGCTGGTATCAATCAGCTCCCAAAATGGCTCCTTAATGCAAAACATGTTCAGGACTTTGGTTATCTATCTCTTAACCTTATGATCTTTATCTTGCAAATTACAAAAAAATCTGATTCCAGTGAAGGTTATTTAATATCATCAGCTGGCAGATAGTTCAACCTGAAACAACCACAGTATCACAAAGAATCATAATATATGCATATGTGAGAATCTCAATATATATTCTGTACATATATTCTCAATTTATATGATAATCTCAACAAAAAAGACAAGAGGCAAAAACGTAGTACACAATGCAAATGTTACTGTTGTCACACTGGTCATTTCAGTTTTTGGGAAACTTTTTTCTGGTATTTTTATTTGATTTTATTTATATATATTATTTATATACATTATTATTAATATGTCATTTAATGATAAAAGCAAACTGTACTAAATTTCTGTAAAAATGGAAAAATTAATAAAAATGAAAATAAAGCCCCGACTCTCTGCTCTTAATGGTGCATTGTGCATTTTCATTTTGAGTTTAAAGTTGAAATCCACCTTACAGCACCACTCTGGCTTCACTGCAGAACTCACCTCAGACTCTGCTTGGTGTTCAGCTTTTATTTCTTATTCTTTGCTTTTCTCTTCTTTCTGTTTCCTTCCCAGAGATGACAGTGTCATATTTAGCAACATCTCTCTCTCTCTCTCTCTCTCTCGGTTGGCATTGCTGTGCTTCCTTCTGTCTCTGTGTTTCTCTTTTGTTAAGGACCACACAGAGGGATGACATGTTGGAGGCACATCCAGGCTGGGTGGCCCGGCTGCAGGAAAGATGTGGGTGACAGGATCAGCCTTCAACAGACTATGGAAGTAATGCGTATAGACAGTGTAAAACCAGCCTTTTGGAGACCTGCAGAAAAAGCAAAGCTGGCAATTCTGAATAAATGAACTTTGAAAAAAAGAAGAAAAAAGTTCTTTGGGAGCCTTGTTTTAGCTGCAGGCTCATGCACCAGACTCTCATGCATTACTAATGCCTTTAAACTTCTCAGGCAAGAGGGTGAACTCTAATTTAACTAACCTTACATTTCCACCAGTTTATTAAAAGAATCATCTGTTGAAATTTGGCATCTAGAGATTTTCTATAAATAGATCATAAAGATGAGAGGTTTAGAAAGGAAAATGATGCATCTTTCTGTTATTAAAAATAAAAAGATCAGCTCTAACAAAGTTGTTACTTTACAAAAATACAAACAGTCCCAGGTTATTTTATTGTATGAGCCATGATGTTTTCAGGAAATCACATTAGCTGCAGTTTTGCATCTTCATACTATCCATCACCATTGACATCATATCCAGACTGACTTTGCTTTGTGCTTTTAATGTTTATAAGGTATAGTGTAAAATGTGACAAGTTGATCTTATACATTAAAAAAAAAATCTAGGAAACCGATTTCCTTGAAAAAGGTGAGTAAATATACCTAATAGTCTTAAGTTATGTTTACTTTATGTGTCTACTTGAACTTAAGCCTAATAGTTATATTTACTTACTTTTTTCAAGGCAATTGGTTTCCTAGATTTTTTTTTTAAATTAAGATCAACTTGTCACACTTTACAGTGTAGCAAATTTTAAAAGTTATGTTTAATTAATATTAAGACAAGTTACAGGTTGTCCCCTCAAAAACATTCAAACTTTCTTGACGACAGAATAGCGTTTAAAGTCTGCAGATATTATTATTAGTTGCATGTTCATTTAAGATGTTTAACTGTATAGTTATTAGCTGTAGCTGTGAAAGACACTGTGACTCATGATGGAGTTTAATCAACCCAGAACCACTTCATGAAGTTCAAGGAGGTCTGTGAGAACTCAAGGTGCTCTTACCATGTCATTAAAGCTCTCTGACTCCTGCAAAAAAAAATGAAGAGCACCCCTTTCCTGATAAACACCTTGTAGCATTTAGCACGTACTTAACAAAACAAATGGCCTGCGTGATTGTGTGTGTGTGTGTGTGTGTGTGTGAGAGAGAGAGAGAGAGAGAGAGAGAGAGAGAGAGAGAGATGCACTGATGCTGGACTTCGTCAAAGCTGAGAGGCTGTAGAGAAGATAGATCAGAAGTGTCATCACTTACAGGCCCCTGCGTCCCACACCCTCCACATTCTTGCACTGGATGAAGAATGGTGCGACCCACGATTGTTTATTTTGTTTCTCTGTCTTGTCTTAGCAACCCTTTCTTAATGAGAATGTGCAGTTGCAAGCTAATCGTAGATCTTCCCTCTTTTCTTGTTATCTGCTTTTGAGCATATGAAAGAAAGATGAAAACACACACATACAAAAATCAAATTTCCATTGGTTTTAGTGCTGTATGTTTAATTTGTACATGCTGATACTGAAATGAGTATAGCATGACAACTACAACATTTCAGTGAGCCTGACAGTTTTAAGAATCAACGTTCCAACACAGTTTAACATAGTTTAAACATTTAACATTCCAGTGTGAACATAACCAATTTTTGAGATTCAACATTACAATATGAACTGAATTTGAGAAAAAAAAAAAAGTTTCCAATATGATAATTTCAGTATGAGCAGGACACAAAGAAAACAAGAAGAAAGCATGTCACTGAACATCATTGTTAATGTTCTTTACAGGTGCAGCAATAATATGAGACATAAATGTCCCAAGTGTATATTACTCAACATAAATGTCCTAGTGTACCACATAATATGAACAGATAAATGTCCTTCAGAAAGTATGACAACAGAGGTTAAGGATTCAAAATAATTTTTTAGATGGATGGGGAAATGAGAATGGGTAGACATGGGTGGAAAAATAATTACAGAAGATGGATGTACAACTGGAAACAATAAGCAGTGAGAAACTGACATAATAATAGAGAACAACTTTATTATTTCAACAAAACTGAGGAAGAATGCTGTAGTTCAGTATTTTAAAGAATCCTCTGAGCAGGAACCAGTTAGCTGTGACATGTAAGAGCCTATTACAGCGTATAGTGTATGTGGGTTGGTACGTCAAAGCAGAATAAAGCATGTTAACTCACTCTATAGGAGGGGGAGGGGATATAAAGAACATTTAAAAGAATCTGCTGTCACCAGACAGAGAAAGACACAATCAGCAGTGTGTGTGTATGTGTGTGTGTATGTGTGTGTGTGTGTGTGTGTGTGTGTGTGTGTGTGTGTGTGTTCTCAGGCAGCAGTGGGAGGTCAGGTGGTCCTCTGTATGTTCCAATCAAGCATCACCACCACACCAACCTCCCTGACGCCATTGTGAGATGCAGAAGCTGCATGACTGATGTGACAAAAGAGGAGACATTGATCCTCCAAGACAAGTTCTGCTGTTGTGCAGTAAAGGAAATGAGTTGATCCCCTCGAACAGACCGCAACTAAGCTTTGCCTTTTATAACGGTAGTAGCACTTAATCCACAGCTCCAGGAGGAGGGAAAACTTGAGGACAAAATAAGTTTGTGTAACAGCCCTTGTAAGACCCAAGGAGAGTGTGATAATAGTCTCTAATAAAGAAATCCAAGATTTTACAGAGTATACATAGGAACTTAAAAACGTACATCCATTAAACTGACATATGAACGCCTAAGGCCAAATTTGATGTCTACTTAAAGTATTTTGCTAAATGTGAACAGATAGCTTTTGTAACATGTGGTCAAACTCATTCAGCACATAGCACTGACAGGTGTGACATTTCTAGAGTACCCTTGAGCATGGTGCTTCACCTCACTTATCACAGCTTAATTCAATTGCTCCAATAAAACAATCCAGCTGCATAAACATGTTACAGAATGTGTGAAATCTAAAACAGAGAGCATCTTTAATGCTCCCTGGATAGCGCCGCCTGCTATAGTGGCCAGTAAATCATTTCACTCAGTAATTTAATGATTTAAGAGCTCACTATTTGTCACATTGTCAAGTGGCACCATGCTGGACCAAGGTGTCGCTTTCTTATGTGTCCGTTACTGTGAAAGTCCACTCTCCCAAATGGCCGAATGGGAGGCCCCATTTGGGGTGTTTGAGTTAAGCTGACAGCCCTTGATTCTGAGCTAAAGGCCTGGGCTTTTACACCTGTGTGTGACACAGTGGACACTCTCCAGTGAGTGGGAGAGCCAGCCAGCTGTGCTCTCTTGTGGTGGCTCCAGGGATAGCCTGGAAAATGTCAATCTTAAATCCTTTTTTCTATAAACCACTTGAAGTTACTCTACATGTTCATAAGTCTCCAAACAGATATAACAACCTTTTACAACTTCTGAAATGCACATGCTTTTGTGACTCAACAGTCCGGATTTAGCTGCATTTGGGCTTTTTTTTTTTTTTTTTTTTTTTTTAAATGTAGCTGCAGATGCTATCAATGCTGAGTACGTGCTCACACTTAACATGCAAAACATTACTTCTGGAGATGAGGTCACAAGATGAACATTCCAGCCAGTGTTTTGGGGTTGTGGGGCTCATTGCTTCCCCCAGCGCTATGAGATGTAATTGCTCACTAAATAATCATCTCTCAGGGGTGGCCAGCGCTGCCATTCAGCAAGGTTCTGCATAGTGTCCTTTCCTGCTATGAGGCCGGTCCGACACGTACAGTGGCTTTCCTCTGTCTCCCAGGACAGCTGCTTCATCAAGGCTGATTGCTGGAGACACTCCATCCTGAGCTATACACTCACCTGATGTGAAGCAGGCCTGTGTCCCTACACTCACTAAGGCAGGAAACAGGGACAGTCTCCCTACTGGTGAAAGTGGAAGGTGCAGGTCAGCTGCACACCAAAATGATAGAGCTTATAAAACTAGGAAAGGCACAGTTTTCTGATATGTGGTCACTTCAGCTAAAATAATGTACTTAGATTCATTTTAAACAGCTTAACTGCATTACAGTCTTGATTCTTTGGATCCTTTGCATGACTGACCTTCTTTTTAAAGAAATATTTGCAGCAAAGTTAAATATTCTAAAAAATTATGACAGATACGCAAAAGTTCTTAAACAAGGTCAAAAATTTGAAAAAATGTCCAGAATAAGAATAATAGAGTGTAATGCTAACACAGCTGTTTAGCAGCAAATACACTAATAACTACACACATATGAACACATAAACATCACAGATTGGCAGAGACATGGAATAACCACACAGTTGAACGTCCTCTGGACCTCAGCTGATCAAATCATCTTTGTTACCGTGATATGGTACATATACTCCTGCTGGCCAAGCTAATAAAAAAGGATGTAATACTTTCATATTTTTTAAAGCTTCATTAAACGATATGGTCCCTGAGAAAGGCCTTCCAGCTCCTCTTGTTTACACAACACCTAGAGTTGCTGTAGTGTTATTTATATAGAAATCATTTCATCAGAGCACAAAAAAAAAATCTTTATTTATGACCCCGACAATGACACAAGAATAGGTTCAAGCCCTTCCCCATCTGTTTGCAATCCCAGCGTAATGCTATCATCACCTGTTTCCATGGTCCCGGTCCACATCTGGCTTACATTAAAAAAAAAAAAAAAAAAAANAAAAAAAAAAAAAAAAAAAATCACACAAGGTGCATTTTTTCTTCCCTCTTTGTGTGTGCCTTACTTTAGTTTTTGGCTCATATTTCTGAAATAGGCTACAACAACAAATTAAGATCTAAGACATGGAAAAAACACTTATATCTAGCAGCAATTTGCTTTAAGTTTCAGAACCAGACTCCCTGGAGGTCTGAATATATTAGACACTGGAGTTTAAGTGCTCAGTAAGGTTTATTGCAATGTAAAGCTGGTTTACTAAGATAACAGAGTTCTCCAAGATGGCAAAGAATGACTCCAATTTGTTTTTAGTTAAAACCATTTACTCGTAAATAAAACAGAATTCCTTCCAATGTACAGTAAGTCTAATTAGAACCTAGAGCTCTGCCACAAATAGTAGTACCATCTATTTAAGGAAGTCAAATAAATTATAATGAACAGTGTGGGCATGCAAGAGTCATAATGATTAATCAGTGTACAGTATGTTTGGCTACAACACAAGAATAGTACATTTTGGTGATCCTAAATTCTATAGCTGCATGTTGTGGTTTAGGAGTATATGTTTGGGTGTGTTTGTGTGTCTGTGTGTGTGTGCAGGGGGTAGCTGCATTTGTCATATGATACCACAATATTAAGAACACTCGCCGAAGTGTAGCATAAGAGAAATTCTGCCCAAGGAAATGTATTTCCCTGCCTCATAACAGTCTGGAATTTGTGTATCCGTTCTGTCTCTCCCATGGACACCAGCTGTGCAGCTGGTGCTCGCTGGAAACTGCTGTTAGCCTGTAGTCGTGAGGGATTTTTAACACAATTCTCCCAAGTGCATTCAGGGAAGCACTAATGTCATGCGATCGGGGCCATGTTATCATTGTGTGGATCCTGGAGAGTGATGTCAGAGGAAAAAGGAAACTAGCTAACTCCCAAACCAAAAGAGCAAAGGTTAGAGGCAGGTTGGCAGAGACCCAGACTGGCTTAAAGACTTTCCTTATACTCTTTCCTTTCCTTAAAAGCATTGTCACTCCATCCAATGCTGCTTCCTTTGGCATATCTGGTTATCAGCTGTAATTTATTATAATGGAGTAATAGTTGTCATTTTGGGGTTAAAGATAACAGCTTTTTTAAATGGAACATCCTGTGAGATGTCTCTGCACTGATGGAATACACTGTTGGAAATGGATGAAACTGAGGCAAATGGATGGATGGAAAAATTAATTCATTCCCTACATTAGTGCAAGCTTTTCATCATCTGTAATGAAAAATCAACACTATCTAATCTATGATGTGAAAGATCATTTATTTCAACCTGTGATGTCAATATTCTATCACTAGTCTGGAGAGAAAGATCAAAGGTGAGTTTTGTCTTTCCAATCTCCTGTGCCAATGTACAGAAAAATATTACAACAGAAAACTTAACCACACCACAAACTGCTGTAAAAGTAATGCTTTGATAGAAAAATCACGAGGTCTCAAACACTTTGTGGACTATTTTGTCTTTTTCAGCACACATACTTTGTATTACATTTAGACTAAGTTTAACTACATAATTGTTTTACGACATGAGAAATGTTTGTGATGCCAAACGTGGGTGTATGCTTGTGCCTGTTTTCAGTCCAACAGAAATAGTACCAGTTTGCTTAGTACAGAGGGTTATTACCTTCTACAGAGTCAGTGTTGAATTTTTGAGAAAAGCAACCCACATGTCCAGTCTTGCATGTCAGAATACACCTTCCTCTCTCCTGAGCTTTACAAAATGTTCCGAGTGTAGGCTGATACCTTCCTCCTGGATTACTGATGGCTGCCAGGCCCAAGGCCCCAGGCATGCTGTGTATCAGTCGGTTTGTTTAATTTGATTAAATGCAAATCTGCTCAGAAAATGCACCAATGTAATATCAGCTGAAATGATAGTGGCCTTCCAGCAGCCTTCTGGCAGACGGCTAATGTTTAGGAAAAATATCACTTAGGCATGTCCTCATCTGCTTTCTGTCCGACAACATGTTCACGATGTACAGAGTGGACTATGCTGACATTGGCTGCAAACCCAACAAAGAATATGGCGGTGTGTTACAGGATGTCCACAGATCACACACAAATCAAGTTGGCTGATTAAACCTGAAACTCTCCCAACTATGGAACATGGACTGATGTTTCTTAAAATTTGAATTAGCTTGCATACTGAATATCTTTTAATTAAAATAACAGATAACAACAGATGCCCTATATAATGCTAAAGGCTTTCTGATACAGTTTATCATATTGTGTGTGTGTGTGTGTGTGTGTGTGTGTGTGTGTGTGTGTGTGTGTGTGTGTATGTGTGTGTGTGTGTGCACGCCTGGGGAGAACAGTGAGAGAAAGCAAAAGAGACAGATGATGATGATGATGGTGGAGGTGATGATGGTGAGCAGGTTACATCACACTTAAAGTGGTACATCTTCTTTGACTCACAGACGAGCATATGGACAGATGGAAACTATTTCGGCATCATTAGTGACTGTGAGCTTTATAATCATCACACTGACATCATTCTAGAAACAGGTTTGGCGTTATTTTTGGAAATCCTGCATGGACACCATCCCATCTTTCAGAAATACTGCATGACCATGTAAAACAGAATACGAGGGCATTGGTGGAGAATTTTAAAAATATTTTTTAAGTTAGATAGCCATCCAGAAAGATGACATTGTAGCTGCAGAATGAAGACTTTCCTGGTTGGAGGTGGATTCCAGGATCTCCTACCTCTTTCCCCCTTTGTGTTGAAGAAAGCACTACTCAAGCTTGGCAATAGACACGTCAAGCATAAATTTTCTGATGACATTCAAAGCTGCAATGTCACCATCGCCTTTAAGTCCTTATGGTGCAAATGAGTCATTTCATAAAACCCACGGTAGATTTGGCTCACCATGGAAAACCAATAGATCACTTTAGTAATTTTATTCTTAAGGAAGTTATATCTCATTGGTCGCATCTAAGAAATTGTGCTGCAAAATTGAACCTTTAGGGCTATTGAGTAGATGGAGAGATTAACATGCAAATGGCTCTCATAGATCATTTTTCTGACCATAGGGTAATGGGTAGTGAATGATACTTATCAAGCTCCATAAGTGCTCCTTCCAATAAATACATAGTCCAGGTCATTTGTATTGGGATTCAAGTGTTGATGGATATGGGATTACCACTTAACCTTGGAGTAATTCCAAGACACCACTTAAATCATCCAATACATTATATATCCCATAACGCCTTGACCAGTCTTTAAGGATATCACTTCTTAATGCAAAATATGTTTTATGACACAAATTAAGTTTGAGGTGTTAGTGACCTATTAATCATATGGATGTGCTTTTATTTTCATCAGGATGTTACAGCAGGTATCTTTCTGGTGTATAACAATGCCAAATGTCAAATATCAAAAACAGTCTGAAGATCTTGTTCAGGTTTACCTGAGGAAAATGATCAAGCACCATCTGCACTTGATTATTTGAGTCTTTTCAGCATAATTGGTCTTGACGTCATCAGCGAATGCTAGAGCTGAGTAGAAACAAGTTTGAAAAGTGGACTGGATGGTTCACACATTAACATCTCAAACTTCTGAAAGCTTTATGTCTTTAGTCATTTCAAGCATCATGCAGATTTAAAGAATTCTTAAGAAGTTAGTTTGTGTGTTATTGTCAGAAAAGTCTTATTTTCTTTTTTCCCTCTCTAAATCTGGCAATGTAATGACATTTAAATGAGTTTCTAATACAATTCAACTTGTTTCAGAAATTGAAATGAGTGTCAGAATGTTGTAAGATAACAGAATAAAGAAGATCATCATGAAAATGAGACTTTATTCTAAATTCTTCTACACTTGTGTTATCTGATTCATTTTTCATTGCTTATATGAATCTAAAAAGACTTAAAATGAATCTATGAGTTTCAGGTGAGATCCTTTAGTTGCTGACAGATTTATCTGCTAGTTCAGAGAAATTGTTTGATGTTATTTTTGTTCCTTTATCACCTCCTAAACAGAACAGAATGGGACACAGATATCTCAAAGTTTATTATAATCATGTGCTTCTTGTTGGAGGCTGACTTTCATTTTCCAACCAACACTTGACCCTGACCCTGCCTGCCACAATTACATCTGAAGGGTTTCATTCCAAAACACTGTATAATAATTTTGGGAAAATGTTTTGTCCCACAGAGCATTCTCCCTCAGAACGACTCACTTTGTATGCAAAGTTTTTAAGATGTTTCCTATCCTTAAGAGCTACCTGTGATGGAAATTAATTTTAAAGTTCCAATTCTAATGTTATAACCATGTAAATCATGATCTAAATTCACAAACATAATTGCAGAAATCAGCATTTTTTGTGTTTGTCAACTGATCGTGGCTACACAGCATCAGAAAACATTAATATGTGTTGGTAAGCATCAGATTGTTGCATTAAGTGTAAAATGACAACTGAAACACTGATCCATGCTTTTTGTTGGAAAGTTAGAAAAGTATGGATTGAATTGGAACAATGGATGTCAGATGTTCTTCACTGTAACATCACATTGTCCTCTGCATTGTGTATATTGCATGATGTGGAATGTTTAACATATTCACAAGGACGGATTGCTGTTTTCTGTTCACTTGTATTAAAGAAGTTGTTGTTAAAATTTTGGAAATCCAGTTCGGTTCCAACAATCCAGAGTTGGAAGGCACTAATAAAAAATATTATTTGATTATGGAAAAACAGAAGAATAAAACCAATCAGTTTGAGAAAGTGTGGGTTTAAATTATAGAAGCACTTGAAATGTAAGAGGTGACAAAATTATCATTAGTAAATAATTATTTGTTTGTTTGTTTTTGGTTTGTTTGCCTGTTGTTATTTTATTTTGGATTGTGATATTGTTTGGGGAGGTTGCTGTTTTTGTTTCATTGTTATGTTTATTGTTATGTTGTATGGCTGCTTGTGTTTGGAAGCAGCTGTTTATGTTTAATGTATGTTTAATAAAAATAATTTTAAAAAGATGTCAGTGTTGGTTGTTTTATAGTGTTTGTGTGTTAAAAGATGTGACAATCAAATAGGGAGCAGTAACATCAGGTGACCCTTTTGTACACATTTGGATCACTGATTTACCTTTAATAGCCAATTTTAGAGAAGATATCAGTGTTTTAATTTCATTTTGGATTGAAACGCTTCATGACGACAATAGATTCTAGACATCTCTCATTAAAGTGCATACCTCTGCCAAGCCTGAATAAATCTAGGCAAGATTTGACTTGTAAAAAGAAAGAAATATATATAATAAACAGAATATTTTCTGGATCTTCATTACACATTAGTGGCTGTTGCTTGTTTCTTTCCAATTTGTTACTGTACAGTAACTCCTTTAATGTGCCCCAGGCCAGTCTACAAGGCCTCCTTTTATGGATCAAATTGAATTTACTGATAGTCTATCATCGATCGATTTGCTTGATTTTTTTCATTGAGGTTGGTGTATTACTTTTGAAGAAATAAGACACCCAATCTCACAATGTTAAGAAATCATTAAAAAAAACAAAAAAAAAAACAACCCTGGTTCTGCCTGGATTCAGATGGGCACCAAAATTATGGGTATTTTTGTGGGTATTTTTGTCTAGGGCCATGCTCCACACTTCCACCAAGGTTCATTACCATCATTTATAACTTTTGGAGTAATTCTGCTAACAACAAACAAACAGAGTAAAAACAGTGAAAACATTTAATTACCTTCTTGGCAGAGGTAATTAAAGGAAGTATTAAAGGTAATTAAAGGAAGTATTAAAGGTAATTAAAGGAAGCACCCTTAACAGGACAAACGGGTATAGAAAATGGATGGATGGATGGATGGACTACTGCTACATGCTATATAGCTGATCATATTATGTTTGTGAGTAACTATAACATTAAAAAACAAAGCTGCCCTCAAATGAAAACAATGATTTTTCCTCAAAATTTGTATTTTTTTTTTTTTTTTNTTTTTTTTTTTTTTTTTTAAATACATTCTGCTTAACTACAAATTGTGAGCTGTACAGTTTATTTAATCCCTTTGCAGATACCAGCTCTGACTTTGTTTATGCTTCACTGCATGGCCTCTCTAATACCAGCACGCAACGGGGGGAAAAAAATCTCAGTCGATGTGTTATTGAGTGCTTTTGAAAACTGTTATTTTGTGTAACTTCAAACATTCATGTCATCTTCACTTTATTGAGCACATTAGTTTGTCACAGCATCACTTTGTGGAGGAGTCTGTTCACGCAACAACTGCTCGCTTAGCCAGCCTGACTCACACTACACTAGAATGAGAGGCATTCAGAGACTTGCTCAACATTTCAGTGAGTAGAATCAGACCTCTCCTACACACACACACACACACACACAGAGAGAGAGAGAGAGAGAGAGAGAGAGCTGTAATATAATACATATGAGCAAAAATGACAAAAAGTGCCTCTTTAAATGGTATCAAACATGATAAACCAGACAGAAAAAAATCAAACTGGCCAGCTAACTTATGTGAGAAAATAGCATAAATGCACAGATAATAAGGAAAGCAGTGCTACCTCACTGAAATATTAACTGAAGATCTAAACATGGTTTTTGAGGGCTAAGGGTCCATCTGGACAAAACGTGAATGTCCCTGTCAGTGTGTGGTCTGTTTCCAAGCCAATGTCCTCAACTGGGGGATTATGCTCGTGTACAATAAGAAAATAAAAGGGTTTTTTTTGTTTTTTGTTTATTTTTTTTTAATTAAAAGTGTTCTCACTTAGGATGAATGGACCTGGATGTTTTGGGCTTTTTTTTTTCTATGATGAAATCCCACAAATGCCCTCAAGGATTTCCATTTCATACTAAAACTTTAATCCTCGCTCAGTATTTTGTATTTCTTATATTATTCCAGTATTGTAATTCATCTTAATATGTGTTGTTTCAGTCTCCTTGACAACCAGTTATGAAGCAAAATCTTTTATTTCGCTTAATAAATGAGTTAAAGAAGTTGAAAATATCTATATCTCTATATATTTCTCTCTATAAGTGCAACCTCAATTAATTTGGCAGTTTCCTATCAATACATTTTACTTGTTAATAAGGCCAAATATTTTTCATTTTATCTTTATTAGTTCTCCACCTGGGTTCAGTCGAAGACACGTACAGGTTCTTGAACACATGCTTTACTTCAGAGTGTACAGTATGTCCATAGTTTGCTGACATTCCCTGTTGTCTTAACAGAGTGTTGCAATAAGGAGATCACTTTTTCATCTTCGCCTTGGAAGGACTGCAGATACCAACAGGGAGGGGAATTGTGGGAAAATCTACTCTGATAATTTAAAAGACAATTGCCAAGAAAAGGCTCCGGTGAGAGATTCACATCTGCACACTTCCTCTCCAGCAAGAACACCAAGTCAGGACTCATATTTCTGCTGTTTTATTCCTTCTCATTTGGAACACGTCCTCCCCTCCCAGTTTCATCATTAGATGTTAGGATTTGGTATATAAAGTTGGAAATGAACAAAATTAACTGTGTGTGTGTACTCTGTGTGTTCAAACAGCAAAGCAAAAGTAGGCACTCATGTGGAGACCCGCTGTAAGGCGTTTATTGTACAAACATGCAGGAACCAGTGTTACTGTCAACATATGTACTGCAGTGTTACATGTTTTTTGGGCTTTCAGATATTTTTAAACTTGACTTTTCTTTCTAAATTGTAATGGCTTTTTATTAATGCATAATTAATTAATGATTTACAAATCAATCAGTAATAAACAGTTAAGCCTGTAACAAGAACAATGATTGGGTTTCTTAAGTTACAATAATCCACCATGTTGTTGATAAATGGGTTTTAGTCTGGATGCTCTGATCAGTCTGTCCACTGAAGAGTCTTCCTGATACCATAAAGGACTAACAACAAGAAAAGTTATGCTGTGGGCAGAAATAACCTGCCAGTGAAAGGGATTTCCCATAACCTAGCAACATAAAGCCTTATTAATGGCTTATTATTGATCTATAAAGAAATAATACACGATTTAATAACAATTAAAAAGCCATCACAATTTACACACTTTTTGTAACTTATAAACTCTTCTAATAAGAAAACTGAAACTTATTCTTCATTAGAATGCGGTATTTTATGTTTTCATTCTCATTTATTATATTTTATTATATTCTCAGTTTTGCTGTTGATTGATGACTTGGGTGGCGCTGTGGCTTTATTGGTTAGCACTACTGAATCTGTCTGGAACTTTTCTGTGTGGAGTTTGCATGTTCTTCCTGTGTCGACTTTTTTTTTTTTTTTTTTTTTTTTGAATGGTTCTCCAGTTTCCTCTCACAGTCCAAATGCATGCATGTTAGGTTAACTGGGAAATCTGTGAATGTGAATATGTCTTTCTGTGCATGTTTCCTGTGATTGACTGGCGACCTGTCCACAGTGTAACGTGCCTCTCGCTGAATGGCCGCTCAGCTCCTCTTAACCCTGCACAGAATAAGCTGGTGTAGAGAAGGGATGGTTGACTGAATGGATGTTGATTGACTCAGTGGCTGTGATTAATACAGGAAGTGCAGGCTACTATTCTTAACAATGATAGAGAAGTAACCTCTTTTTTTTTTTTAGGGCAGACATGTAAATGTTAGTTATGCAACTTCCTTGTCTTAAGCTTCCTCCCAGGTCATGTTTCCACCTAATATGTGAGGAGGCTGTCAGCCACCTGATGTAGCTGTCAGCCCTAATCTGTGCTTGTAAATAAATATAGCAACTGAGCAGCTGGACTCAATCATATGTTTTCAGTCTACCTGCCCAGAAGGTGGGGCTTAAAAAGGAAAAAGAGAAGCATCTTTGCCCGGCAAAAGATCCCAACTAACAGGCAAAATATTCTGTAACTTATTAAAAGTTATAGTATGAAGACAGCAAAACTCATTTCAATCTTAAAACTTTAGCAACAATAAAATGCTGTCTGACTTTAAAACTGGTACTGCAGAATTTGACTTTATCCTTTTTAGCTTTCTATAAGCAATGAAGCTTTACAAATTCAGTTAAAGATGGTTGAAACTAGATTATTCGTCTAATTTTAGGAGTTAATGACTTTAGACAGGACTTGAAATTATTGGCTTTTGGTATTCTTTTGATGTAAAATTGATTAAATTCCCCAATAAGACAAATCAAGATCAGTTCTCTTGAATCTAGTAATCTAGTGCATAAGGTGCTTTATAAGATTATTTTCTGTTGATAAGAAAAAATTAGTTTAAATTATCTTTAATTATCTTTTAATTCTTTATCTTTTCATCTTAAGACTTTCTTGAATTCCTGTCTTTGCATATGCATTCTTCAGTATTGAATATTTACCCCAGAAGTACTTGAGGAAATATAACTGATTTGTTTGGGCCATTTTATTTGCAGACCTGGAATTACATTAATTCAAACATTTTTAAATGTTTGAATAAAACCTGTGTTTGATGCAGGTCTTTGAGGTTTAGCAGCAGAGTTATCACCCAGCAGTTTAATGTGAAGTGACGTTCAGATCTTAGCCCAGAATTTAACTGTGTGAAGCTGTGATAGTTGTGATATGTGATAGTGAGATTTAATGCAAATGACTCTAAAGCATCAAATCATTATGTAGTGATCACTCATTTTAAAGGTTTTACAGGAAAAAGTTTTTACTGAAAAAACTATGGTCATTTTTTTAGCTCTTATAATTTTATAGCATATGGTTGTATAAACATGAACATACGTAGACATCAACAAAGATCTGTTACATAATGCTTAAAATACATCTACTCCTCTTTTAGCAGGTAAGAGTAAAATGCTTTTAGAGGTTAAAATCTTCATGTTTACATCAAAGGTTGACATATAGTGTTAAGTCATAAAAGCTAAAATATAAACAAAGACAATTAGAAGTCAATTTTAATAATGAATTAACATTTCAAATGGTGTCATCCATTCGTATCAGTGGCGTTGAATGAGCTGACATGCTTGGTGAATCAGAACAATGGTACTTGAGGTTTTGACAGTCACACCCACACAGCACAAGAGAACCATCCTGCCTCCTAACGCCTGACAAGTTGCTAGTTTAGGGTTTGATTGCAAGTGCAGGGATCTAGTCTCTGAGAGTCCAGCATCAGGGGTTGAAGAATCATGGATATAGTGGTTTGGGGATTACTGGGGTGCATAGTTAAAACAGCTTCCCCTTTTGTCTCTGTGAGTGCTTTAGTGTAATTATTGGAGATGTATGAGAGCAGTTCAGTCCGCAGAGACAGGTGGAGACAGCTGGACAGACTGTCAGTGGAAAGCGAGCTGGTTTTGATGGAGGAACTGGGGGCAGCGAGTGGTCACAATCTTTAGTTACCACAGAGATGAGTAGTTGGGATGGTTAACGTGGTTTACCACCAAGTGGTGGGTCAGTAATGAGGAAGACGTCCCCAAAAGGTCTGGCTGCCTTAAGAGTTCTTGACTGGCATCTTCATTGTAATCGTCTTCACTTCTGAGTACTCCCTCAAGCCATTTTCTCCCCTGAACACAGATAATGAGATCAGCATCAATGCAGCCTAAGCATGATTCAAACAGCATCACTGAAATATCATGTTTGACCGCTGAAGGCTTCAGGAGCAGAAACATTGCAATATCCTCTTAGGAAAAGATTTATTTTTAAGCACACGTCAGTGTTCGTAATATGATGTTTGAATGTGTATATTCAGTGGGCCAGGAAGTCAAAGTATACTCACAATTCACGTCCATTGCCAGACATTTTATATCCCCCAAATGGACACTGTGTGCTCAGGGCATTGAAGCAGTTTATCCTAGGAAATACACAAAACGTAAATCATTCTGCATTTGACTCTTATAGTTTGTTTACCTTTGGTGAAATGTTGGATTATTTTGTCTGGTGTAATAGTATTAAAGCTGCATTCAGTAAAACAATGTAAAAATGTAGTTATCTTAATTGTTTATGTTAAACAATGCAGACAGGGAGTTTTAAGAGAAGTCTCTGAAAACCTCTAGATTTGTTTATATAAATTATCTTTTTTTTTTTTTTAAAGGAGAAAGGCAAGATAAAGAGGAGATAAAGGGCAAGCTTTTGGCTTTAGACTAGTAAGAAAAAAGTATAAAATGAAGATAAATGTCTATGAGGGGAAAGAAAAAGAAGAAAATCTGCAAATCTGACTGAGACGGAAAGATGATTCTACTTAAAAGGTGGGAGGAATTGAACAAAACAAGCCAAGACTAAGGCAGCAAAATGATGACTACACTGTACAAAGGCTGGAGTGAATTAAAAAATTTTTGATGCCCAGCTGCAGTTGAGATGTGACAGAACCAACAGTTGATGTTAAAGCCTGACAGGAGGAATCTACAGCTGAGTTTTGTTGTCTGAGGTCATTCTAAGACATGAAATATTCTTAGAAAAAGTCAGGATTTGTCAAGGAAGATCAGGCACTAAGAAAAGAGGTTTGGTCCTTCTCAAAGTATAGGAAAAAAAATCCTCACCAGAGGAAATAGAATGGTGATTGTGCAGCATTAAGGATGAAGGACAAAGCAGAGAAATGTTTCCTGGGTTAGCAGAGGATTTCAGTCAAGTATGACAAGTGGTTAAAACTTCTTGGCAGATGCGCTATGTCAGCTATACATTGATCCCAAGTCAAAATACGTAACCATCTGTAGGTAATTACAAAAGAAATGAATTTATGTCTCCAGTTACTTTTTATGACCATTTTTTATTTATACAAATTATAAAATTAGGGGTTCAATTTACATTGTTCTGCATTGTTGTCTTGTATTGGCAGATTGCTTCTATGAGCTGATATTTATATCTTAAGCTGAGGAGCCTGAGCCAAGGAGAAAGGGGGAAAAGGAAAAGATTTCTTTGTGCTTTGTATAATAACAGTAAAGTAGGACATATCCATTTTGAAACAACTGATACTTCCAACTGGAAGACATTTTACTGACAGCAGTTTTCAGAAACACAGCAGAAGAGACTTACCACACAGTGCCAGCCTGCATGGCTGTGGATATGGTAATGGCTTTGTTGATGTCATTGGTGAATACAGCAGCAACCAAACCATAATCTGTGTTGTTGGCTCTTTCTATCACCTCCTCAATAGTTTTGAACTTCATGATCTGTTGTACTGGTCCAAAAATCTGCAAAGAGATAAGAATATACAATTTGGTTACCTAATTATATATAGTCTTTTTCTATGAAATAATACAGGTATACGTGCTTCAGTGGAGCGTAGATATCAAAATTTCATACCTCCTCTCTGGCAATGCGCATGTCATCCATCACATTTGAGAAAACAGTTGGCTCAATGAAGAAGCCTTTCACTCCCAGAGCTTTGCCACCACACTCCAGCTTGGCTCCTTCGCTGATGCCACTCTGGATGAACTCCAGCACACAATTCTGCTGCTCCCGGCTGACCTGTTCAGTTAGAGGACAGACGGGATAAAAATTAAGGGTTTATGCTCATGAGCTAAAAATGTAAAACATCAAGAGGAGTTTAATGACATTTGTTCTGATTATCACCTGTGGACCCTGTTCAGTAGTAGGATTGAAGGGGCTGCCAACTTTTCTCCTCTTTGCTCTCTCCACACTCCTGCGAACAAACTCCTCATATATGGGTTCCTCCACGAAGATGCGAGATCCAGCCGTGCAGCACTGGCCTGCGTTGAAGAACACGCCCTGATGGGCCTCTTCTACAGCCACATCCACTGAAAGAACATGTTTTATTAATTGATAGTTACATCAGTTACTTGAATTTAAAAACTGTGTTAACTTGTTTGATCATTCAAAAATTTGGGGTCTTAAAAATTGTCATATTTTAAGATTAAACTCTTTAAAGTACTCGGTTTTGGGAAAGTGCTTTGCAAAATTTGTGGAAGATGAATCATACATTCATCAGTTCAAGAATAAAGAGGGAATCTTATTTGATTAATTCCTTTATTACATTCACACACTTAAATAGTCAGCGAAACTGCACAGAGTGTGGATTGTTTGATTAGAACACTCATAGAATTTGGAGGTGTCTACAAATGATTATGTTCTAGGAAATGGCATGTAAAGTGTTGCAAAAGACACTGGAATATGATGTTGCTATATGTTTTATGGTACTTTAATTTGTAATATTACAGAGGAAACTATACAAGCAAGAGACAGATGGAATATTTTCCAAACTGTTATTTTTGTATGTATGAAGCTGTTGAATAAAAATCAATGTAAAAGAGATCTGAACTCCAACAGAAAAATACCTCCACAACATCTATATAAAAACAGAATTTAAAAATGTAGTGTGTACACATCTGTGTAAAATGAAGACCTGAAGTATTCTCTTGTGCTGTTAGTTACACAGAATTTCCCCCAATATTTATAGGAGCTATCCTGTGCAAATCTGATACCTGACACCTGAGAGACAGGATCCTGCTGTTGCGCACGAGGGGTTAACGGACCCCCGTGATTTATTGGTCTCGGCTGAAGCACCCGAATGAGTCAGGGTCCATTCTCTTGATTTACAGACCTCAGGGAGCCCCTCTCACGGCTGCTGAAAGCATTTGAAAGCCATGGCACCCCCAGTTTGGTGAACTTAGAATTTATATGAAAGCCATCCATCCACTGGATTTCACAGCACTACAAAGCTTGCAGCATGTTAGATCTTGACAATAGGACACAAAACTAAACTAAACAAAACTATACAAAATTAAACTAAATGGTGGCATGTTCAGGGCTCCACAACATTTTGGCTATGAGGCAAACAAGCAGAGACCACCTACTGAGGATGACAGGTAAATGGAACAATACTAAAACTTACAATCAGCATCTGCAAATATGATGTTGGGATTCTTTCCTCCCAGCTCCAGCGTCACTCTCTTCAGGTTGCTCTTCCCAGCTGCTTCTTGGATCATCTTGCCAACCTAGCAAGGAAACAGATTTGGGGTTTACTCACGGAGATGCAGGGCTATGGCCAGATCAGTAAATCAGCTGGAGCCATTAAACATGCTAAGATGTTGGTTAGCTCCAAACAGGGAATGCACTGGTGGGCCAGCTGAAACACGAGTTCTGCAAACACACAGACTAAATATCTATTACAGGCTTTTTGGAGGGAGCAACAGGAAAATAAAGTGATGTTTCAGCAGAGAACAGTATCTTGTGTCTAATGAAGGGCAGGAAGAACCAACCACAAGGTGTGTGGTTGGTGGCGTGCGATGATAGTGGATGGATCTTGCTTACTGAGAGAGGGGAGTTTCTTATGAATTGAGTCTGTGTGTTAGCATAGAGGATGACGGGGGATTTGCTATTTTCTCATCTATCATCCATATTTCCCTATTACTTCTTATCAGGAGCGATGATATCACCAAAATGCAGACTCTTGGCTAAGACACACAGGAACAGCATTCTTTGATAACTTTTGAGCATCCGGCTGAAGCACCCAAATGAGTCACGGTCAGGCATTCTTTGATAACATTTGAGTAAATATATCACTGAATTGTATTTCACACTAGCTTGTATGTTTAATTCACATCATAATTGTTGGAACATGTACAGTATGTAGGATCATTTCACTCATTTTAGATAAAAATCCTCCTTTTATGTTTATTCAAGTGTCACTAAATGACATTGTGAGACCCCGATTAGGCAATTAGGGACTTTTAGGACTCATTCCTGATTCTGCAATGGATATTTTTACTGTATATTTAACATAGTGACATATTGTATACACTCGATAGATAACAAGCCTGAGAAACCCAATACACAGCCCTGAAGAGCCTATACAAACAAGTATTCATCTTCCTGTTACTCATACTGCCTGTTTTGTTTTCCGAGAGAGAGAGAGAGAGAGAGAGAGAGAGAGAGAGAGAGAGAAAAGACAGGACAGAGGGGAAAAATACCCTTCTTCCATCCAACCAAAAAACAAACCCCACCTCCTGAGAAAGGCTCATCTTCTCTCACTATCTTTCCTAATGTCATGAAAAGAAATGACTAGAGTAGAATGCAATAGACTAGAATGTAATTTAACTAACAAAACAGACTAGACTAAACTAGAATACAATACAATACAATACAATACAATACAATAATAGAATAGAATAGAATAGAATAGAATAGAATAGAATAGAATACTGTGACTGGTACCATGGCTGTAGAAAAGCATCGTGCTTGGCTGGGTTTCAGTGTCTGAGTGTTTTCTGTCTTTGATCAGAAACAACAAAGAGGCTGACTAAGGGGAGGTTAGCGTGTGTGTACTCAGGAGTAAAGGAAACACGCTGGACCGCTACGCTCCTCAGTGACGAGTCACAGCCACATGTGAGTGAGTACAGAGATGAGCTGTGGTCCCTAAATGCACCTGTAGCTACACCACCACCTTCCACCTTGCCCTTCTGAAGAGATGCTGCAGTCGCTCTCACCCACCAGGTCTGCTACTACAGAGCCGTGACTCATGTCTGGGCCTCAGCAACACGGGTTCATTCTCACTGTAATTGACTCCAGATCACAGGAAACAACAGGAAAACTAGTTTTAAAAAAAGCTGGGCCACTCACAAAGGAAATGTTCACTCAAGACAGATGATAAAACAAAGAAGATGTTTGTGTTGGAAGGTGCATTTATGTATGCGCACATGCACACCACACTGATTGGATGTGTGTGTTCGGGCATGTGAGAGAAAAAAAGAGAGACAATGTTTGTTTTACATTATACAGTACTGGAAAATCTTATGAAAATGAAAAGAATTAAGGGGAATATATAAAGGAAAAGTAAGGGTTGAATTAGGGTGGAGTATAAACCACTACACTGGTTATTACTGTCACTACTCGTCTGTGTGTTTTTGTCTTTGTGTTGTTGTTCAGGTGTTTAGCCCTCCTTGATAGAAATTGTTTGTTAGTTTTAAATAAAATGTGATAGGTTGGTCAAGGAGGGCCGGTGAAAGTCACACACTCACCTATGCACTAAATATTATCTGTCTGTTGCTAGATTAAATTGCATATATATAAAAAANAAAAAAAAAAAAAAAAAGAATTAAGGTGGAGTAATAAAAAAAGTAAAACTCTTTTGTTTGGTGCATTTATTAGTCTGGTAATTAATTTATCAACTTAATATATGGGTAACCTAGTAGTATAAAATATATACATACCGCATCTCTCTCTCTCTCTCTCTCTCTCTCTCTCTCTCTCTCTCTCTCCATATTTCCTGTTAAATATCTACTGTCAGCTGTCTAATAAGGGAAAAATTCCAAAAGAAAAAGATCAGTTTGCAACTTTACTAACACCTAAGATGCTTTCTACATGTACCACATATGGACCTGATGGAGATACTTGAAAACACACTGTGACATACAAGCATATTGATACATCAATCTGAAATCATTCAAGTGTAAAATTAAAATGAATGTTTCTCATCATGCTGTCAAATTTGTGTAGGTTGCTTAAGCAGTTTGCCTCCTTATCACAAACAGAATCCTTTGAGACGTATCTGTGTGCTTATTGACGGTGCTTATCGACAGCATATATGCACACTGCTGGAAAACAAACCACCAGAGTCAAAACAGTCATACCATAAACCTCAAGACTAATCCAAACATTACATAAACCTGGCTCATTTACCAAAGATCCATGTGAAATACAAGCTGGTCACATCAAAACATAAATTCTACATTAGGACTGCTGTAAATGGTTTTAGCAGAGGAGTTAGCTTGTGGTTAGAAATAGCAGATGTTTATAAAATGATCTGCAGAATGGAATCTGCTGTCACTCTAGCTGTTCCTGTTGGTCTGAGGAATGCTTTCTGACCACAACACTTCACTGTGCTCAACACCTAACATGGTATGCCCTTGATGATTTAGTTTTCCATTAACTTCTTCCCGCTTCTCCAAAGCCACCAGGGTTTATCCCATGTGTCCTGATAGTGAGTTCAAAGAAAAGCACAGTGCAGATACATTACTTATTTCAGCAGAGATGGAGAGGGAGGGAGGTTTGCTACGGTGGTACAGAGAAACAGACAAGCTCACACAAGTCAGGAGGATAGGTAGAAAGTAACTAAGAACATGTACTCAAGTACGATCCTTAAATACAATTTTGAGGCACTAAGGGAAAAGGAAATGTGGGGAAAACTATTCCTCTATATTGTATTGCTGTTGTTACTATAGTAGAAGTAGTCTGCAGGTTCACATTTTTAAATTTAATATCAGATAAACTCATAACGTATCACTAATATCTTCCTTCCCTCCTTTGTTCCTTCCTGTTTTCCTTCTTTTTTTATCCCTACTTTCCTGCTTTTTCTTTCTCTGTCTTTTCCTCTTCTTCCTCTAAGTTTCTTTGTTTTCTTTGTTCCTTCATTGTTTCCTCTGTTTTTCCTCCTTCCTTTGCCTTTTTTCTTTGCTTTACTTAAACTGATCTAAAAAGATGAAGATCCCCAAAAACTGCAGATAAAGGTTTTCACCTGACAGGAACAACAAACTCTACTCTTCTTCATTAGGAGTATCTTTACTTTAGATATTTGAGCGCATACTGTTAAGTCTTTAAGTTATTATGTTGGACTTTGACTTGTAACTGAGTATTTTCCACTTTGGTAAAACTACTTTTCATTTTAGAAAACAATGTGAGCACTCCTGGAAGATGGAGTGTTTTCAGAGTTTTATGTTCATGCTGTTGACAGTACAAATCTGTGCATGTATCTGAGATAAAAAATCAGAGCTTCATGTCATGAGACGTAATGACAGGCCGCACAGTTTATGAAAAAAAAACCCCATTTGTTTGTCATTTAGACTTCAATGCAGGCACACGTCTGCTAAATACCCTCTGCATGCTCTTATGCTCTGCACATGTTGGTCACTGTCACTTTGGTTAGCAGACAAAAGCAAGCAGTAGGCAATTATTGATTGCAGCCACTTTATTGGGAAAAAGTACCTCAGTTGATCCTGTGAAAGCCACTTTGTCTATGCCCATGTGCGAAGCAATTGCGGCTCCTGCCGTTGGCCCAAATCCTGGCAAAATATTGATGACTCCTGGTGGAAACCCAGCCTGTCAAAACAATATGAGAGGAAACAAGCTTTAGCGGAGATGACAGCAGAGCCAAGCAAAACTACAGGCAGTGCAGGGGAATCCGGACCCAACCCAACCTCCCTACCAGCAAGCCCAGAGAATGGATAGAACATCAAAAAGAAGAAGGCAAGAGACACACAGGCTCCAAAATGAGGTGAGGCCAGAGCGTAAAGGGAGAAGACAGAGGATGTGGACACTGAGAGCTGCACGGTATGAGTGTGTTTCACTACCATATGACATTACATTGTTCCTATCCGGTTCAGCTTACTCGTGGTTTTATCACTGTGTTACATTTGACTACTGCACTTACAATCCCTGCTACTGCTATCAACGATGTACTGCTATAAAAGAAAAAAAAAAAAAAGCTTCTGTGGTTTTTCATTTACAGGGTGGCTGTTGGGTTGTAAAAATACCTTTGGTTGATGTGTATCCTTCTTCAGCATAAGTTGTTTTGTCTTTTTAGCCCTTTATTTAATCAGGAAGTACCTCACTTTATTAAAAACCTATTAACATTTACAGCTCTAGACTCGATGGATTATTTTAGTGGAAGAACCCTTTATTAATGACTTACCAACATTTTTAACTACAGATTTGACTGATTACGTATTAACAAGAAATCCATGATTTACAGTACAGAAACCAAAAGTTGTTCTGAATAATGACTACCTATACTCATTTTAACTTATGATTTTTTTTTTTTTATGTTGATTAAGCTGCCATGGCTTAAGGCTGCCANACTCATTTTAACTTATGATTTTTTTTTTTTTATGTTGATTAAGCTGCCATGGCTTAAGGCTGCCATAAGGCTCAGTTATGTTTTGTTCTGCACCTTGAGGGTACTGTCATTACTCAACTTCCTATAAATGTGTCACTAGAACGGGTTTAAAGTGATATTCACAGTAGTGTGAAGATTAGATTAACCAGGCCATTTTCTTGGCTGGGATTATTTTTATGGTTGGGGGTCAAATTTCAGTCTTCACAGATGCAACAGATAGGCAAGTAGTACTGTTAAGCTGTTTTGTTTTGTTTTGTTTTGTTTTTTGCAATGTCATGTGTAGTGTAATATTAACAATGGATGCAAATAAAGTGGTGGCCAAATTCCTTGCAAACACTCTGTGATTTGCAAACTAAAACCTGAAAATGATTCTGATTCAGTTAACTGAATATTAACATTAGAACTTTCCAAATGAAGTTCAAGTCAAATTCATTGTGAACGCAAATGGAAAGCTACATGTAAATTCTGATTCACGCTTGCATATGTGAGATTGTGATCTTAGTGACTCCATGTTTCAATAAAGGTTAACTAACTATCTAATCTAACTATTCTGTGATTTACCTCCTTGGACAGAGCTGCCATGTAGAGGCAGGTAAGTGGAGTCTGCTCCGCTGGTTTGAGGACAACAGTGTTTCCACATGCTAGTGCTGGGCCCAGCTTCCATGCTGTCATCATCAGGGGGAAGTTCCACTGTGTGTGACATGCACACACACACACACACACACACACACACACACACACACACACACACACACACACACACAGACACACACATGCACACACACACACACACACACAGGAAAAAGACATCATGCATCTGACTGACATTCTGGGTGGTCACAAGTCAAGCTCAATAACTCATCGCTCTTAAGTCACTCTCATTTTCACTCTGTCTAAACATAGTCAAGTGAGAAAATGTTCTCGGCACTTGTATGGTATTTTCTCTTCCCACAGTATTCTGAGAAAGCAGGGAAATTGCAACATGTGCAATAGACCCATATCGCTGTACAACACGCAGGCCTGTGTTATTTCTGCTTTGCACAGGAGCCCATGGGGCTCAGCACAGAACCACACACTTTTTTACGCTCTTGCACAATCAACACTGTTTCTCCTTGATCTTTTTTTTTTCCCTTTCTCACCATTCTCCTTTACTCAGAAACACTGTGTTAAATCCCTCTGCTTACTCTTCTGCTTCTCCCTCTCTCACTTCTCTAACTTGCATTCTTGTTCTAGATTACTCAAACTCACTGGCACCGTTGCTTTTGGGGGATTTTACCAGAGGATTTACTCAAATAAACAGAAACTATGAGGGAATTACAGGAAACTGGACAATGATTCAACAAACAGGCCTGCCCTCAACAGTAACAACCACCAACATCTCTCTGAAAGTCAGCCTATTCAATGTAATATTTTTTTCACACCTGTATGTCCATTTCTATCCCATTAGGAAGTCATACTCACAGGGATAATTTGTCCACAAACTCCAATGGGCTCATATCTGGTGAATGTTAGATACTGTCCATCTGTGAGGAAACACAAATTTAGACAAGCACAGACACACACACACACACACACACACATACACACACACACACACAAAGAAAATATCTTTCATGCCTCTAGCTTTTGTCATTTTAAGCTTGGAAAATGACTGAAATGCATGAAAAATGTCATTACTTGAGATCCATGGCTTTGTTGACTCAACACGTTAATAGGTAAAAGAATCCACATGCAGCAATCTTCGTTACATTACCCTTGTGAGAGATTAAATTACATTTCGAGCATCCGACAGCTAAGGCATGTGTGTAAATGTTTTAGGTCATAGAGATGGGTGTTAAGCTGGAAAGGTTTGTTCATTCCTCTTGCATTACTTGAGTAAAAGGAGGTACTCATGAGGGTGTGCCATGCTTGTTCATTCACTACAAATGCACTAAAAACAATTGATATTGAGAAATGTGTGTAAAACTTTAAGTTTGATTATTGCAACAGTCCTTAGCTGATGAAACATTGCCTAATGTTTTATTTGGACTGTGACAGTAAATGGTAGATGACACGCCAGATAATTTTCAGTGGGAGATGGTACAAGTATGACAACGGCCACACAACAGTAGGATGAGATACAGCAAAAGTTCACATAAGACAACTTTTTGACAAGATGTTAGAACTTTTGCAAACTTTTTGGAGGATAAAGCTATGATCAATAACATAAGGATCAATAAGGACCAGCATCAATATTCCATGTTTGAAAGTATGGTGGTTGGAAATGCATTATCTTTAAATCTGGAACATTTCATGCAAATCTTGCAAAGTCATGCCATGCAAAGTTAACATTATAATAGCCATCCATCCTCTGATTCTGACAAGTGAACAAACGTTACTGGCACCTTTGCATCATATGCGCTACAGGGAAACCATTGTTTATTGCCCTGACTGTTAAACCAAAACCACAAGAAAATGTTCATCATGGTTGGTTTAGCTGCAGTTTACAAGAGAGTCTTTGAGTTGGACAACACAGTGGTATTAGGGGATCCCCCATCATCTGTCTCTCTTTCTTCTTTACTTTTAAGAGTCTGTTGTGTTTGGATTGATAACTAGCCAGAGATTAAGTCTGTTTCCTCTCTGATCATCTCCAGAATGTCCCACAGCCAACTACTCCTTTCTAGTGCACCTCTAATCTTCCTCTCTTCCACATTGCCAGACTGCCTTTATTGCATCTGACTGAAATCTAAAACTGGAGATCTTACCCATTGGAATGGAAGTGCCGTGGATCTTATCTGCATATCCAGCAAAATATCTTAGTGTCTTTATGGTTCCTTGAAGATCCACAAACAGGGTGGGCAGGAAGGGCTTCCCACTATTCAGTGACTCAATAGTCTGAAGAGAGATGGGGGAGACAGTTGAAAAATATGTGATATAACCTTGTGATCCTCACATAATGCTATACTGTTCCAGTCTTTATACTCTCCCAAGGGTGAAACGTAACACTAAGATAGCACTAAACTGTAAGTGCAGCCCCTAAGTTACAGTACTGTGTTCTCCTTAAGTGTAATAAACAAGTGATTATTGTATCATGTGGGAAGTAACTTTACGTCTCAAACACAAAATAAGAAATTATGGAAGTCGTTCATATAAGTAAAATTCTATTATTCAATCCTCTTACTGCTAGATAGACACTGTCCCTTTCCACCAAGTCAGCCAGTTTGGACAGCAGCCGACCCCTCTCAGATGCATCCATCCTCCGCCATACCGAGCCCAAGGAAAAGGTGAGGCGGGCTGCCTGCACCGCTTTATCAACATCAGCCTGTGGGGAGCAAAGGGGGAACATTCTAATGATATAAGATAATCCAGTAAAAACAAGTGTTTTTATACTGACACAAATGAAATGTGTTTTTTCAGTGCTTGAACATTTTGTCCTGCTACTCTGCTAAGTAGGTAGAAAAGTTAAGACTTGACCAAACCATGTTTATATAAACTCATACTGCATTTCTGCCTTTCTTATTTTTTTTTTTTTTTNTTTTTTTTTTTTTTTTGATACAAAGAATGCACTTGTGTAAATAGAATAAAAATTAAAGGGCCATGCCTCTCATTTTGCATGTTTAAGCCTAATATATTCAATTTTCATATATGTTATGTTACTGACAACCATTTACCAAGATAAAACTGTATTTCAGTTTTCCTGATATTTTGCAAAATCTCTTAATCTTTCAAAATCAAATATTCAAGCGATACACACACCTTAAAAATTAGTGTTTCTCCTGCTAATATTTGTGCAGCCTTATGAAGTCACGGTCATTAAAATTTTTTGATAAACACAGGTCTTCTTCTGGAACCATATCACATTCACTCCATGCTTTCTATTGCGCTTAAATGCTAAAATTACATAACTTCGAAAAAAATCTGAATATACATCTTGTTTGCAATGGTGGGTTACCAAGAACATTTCAAGTATCAACAAGTTGATTTTAACAGCATACCAGAATGACCTGAAACCAATGGTGGTCTGGAAGGTAGGAAAGAAATTTAAATCCCAGTAGTATGCTTTTGGAAATGATTGTCAGTAACATTACATGTATGAAAATTGAATATATTAGGCTCAAACGTGCAAAATGGCCGGTATGGTCCTTTAAGAGCATGAGGCTCTATGTTCTATGCACAGCATACAAAATAATGTGGCAGAAGAAAAGTAGGAAACTGGATTTTTTTTTTTTTTTTTTTTTTTTTTATAACTATCTGGAATGAGATAACCCTCCTTTTACTGAAGAAAGCAGACAGAAGATCTGCTGTATTTACCTTATCTGCTTCCTGAACCTCACAGATCTGCTCTCCAGTGGCTGGGTTGTAGACAGGGAAAACCTTCCCACTAACAGAGTCCTGCCACTCATTGTTGATGAAAATCTGCAGGGAGAAAATATAATTTTTAGTAAATTGACACAACAGAACACTTGGGTAAAAGTGGAAACTGGTGAATGCATCTATGGCAATGGTGAATATAAATGCGTTTTTTCATGAGAATTCAATGGAAAACGCGCAAGTAGATTGCCTTTTTTATTTTCAATATGTATGTTATTGTAAGTAATCTTTTCATTACACTGGTGAAGTGGTTTTGCATTTAAATCTGTGAAAGACAGGCAGTGGTCTCTTATAGGGTCTTGTGTAAGGGATATGGGAGAATCTGTGGAAATCTGGACAGAGATTCCTGCCTGTCCAGCATTGCTCTCTGGGGAGTGCTTCACCATCCAGACAGAAGGTGGGGGGNCACCCACCCTCCCACCTCCAGGCACAGACACACGTTTCACAACATCACTGCTCATTTACGAGATCATAAAACACGTGCCGTGCTTGGTTTCTGTGATGCGTTAAAGCAAGCCTTCCGTTAAACAGCCGCCTGGGATTCCAAACAGGACATATTCAACATCTATGCAAACCAGAAGAAAAATAAATGTTTACAGGACAACTAAGAGTTATGTCACAGAAATGTTCCAGAGTGTATTCCCACTGACAGGCCTATCATGCGTTGATGAAAAGCAGAGTAATGTGCAAAGGTGTGATTTGGAATTGCAGATACAACTTACACAAGTAAGAAGAAAACTCCTTCCCCGCTGACATGTTTAGATCCATTAGGCAGACTACTCACACACTGTTTTTAATGGCTGTCGGTCTGTCTGATAGATAGAGTGTAAGGAGAACATCTGCTGGCACAAATCCCTCAGTGTATACATATGCTCTTACTGTCCTTCTACTTTAGACAGTACAGATACACTGAGAGCAAACCTGAGACCAGGGTTCAAGTATCCCTCTGGCCTAATTCTCCAACATGTTTACCTCCATAAACTCAGGGGTTTAAGTACTATTTAATTGGTTGTAAACTGTTAGACATGTTTACTTTCAAGCAGGTATAAAATGCCAGGGAGTCTAAAAAAAAAACTGAGCTGCAGAAAACACATCCCTCCCCCTCTCCGTTCCCACGGCTGAAGAGCTTATACAGGAACTCTGCATATGAATAACTCACATGCAGACATTTAAGGTGTTCAGTATCTGTGTGTACCACTCCACAGAACCATACTTTACAGACTCATTCCTCACCAATTCCTTTGTTCTAGCCCCCGCCACCCACCCACCCATCCCCCACACACCTAGACACGCACACGCACACACACAGATAGACACAAGGCAGAGTGGGTTCTCGCTCTACCAGCCTCGTATTCTCAGGCGTCTCCCATCAGAGGCCACCTTTAATCTGCCGCTCATTAAGGGCACTTCATAAAATTGTCAGTAACGATAAGGAGCAGAGGGCCAGCTACAAAAACAAAAAGTCCTGTAGAGCACTGAATTAGTTTTTAAATTTATAGGGGCCACTGAAGTGGGGCACCCTAAATCAGAGGAGCCCCCTGACAGCCTCAACAGTCTGAGCAAGAATGCAGACCATGGGTAGCTTTATGCATAGCGTAACCCCTCACACAAGACGCTGCTAAAGGAGAACGGATGAAGCACGAGAACAGTGGACAGGCCGCCATCTAAATCACAGCCAGAAAAGGACAACTGTCAGCCGCCGTTTGGCTCGGCCCTCTCTGGGCTCGGACTGGTGTTAGACTTTTGTCTCGTTCCTTTGAGAGACTTGATTAAGATGACAGGACTAAGTAATAAATCAACTCTCGAGGTTTCTTAAAATTGCTTTTAGGATCATTTGGAATAGGGGCAAAGAACACAAGAGGGAAAAACCAAGTGCAAGGGTACACATTTTCAAATGATAAATAGTGTTTTCTTTCACATTCCCTGTGGGGTGATTACTATCACTGCACATGATGGTTCCATGTTTATAAAAATCTGCATCGCCTTCAGAGTACGGAGGATGAACTTGGTACCCGAGACTGCACTGCAAAATAAACAACTTTATGCTCAACAATGAAGCTCGATACAATGCAACCCCGTCATATCAGTTATCCTGCATTTTCTCCTGAGCCAAACCATAGTATGAAAGGAGTGTCCATCAATTTATTTGATAAATTGATCAAACTGGAAGTTTGTACCAGAGCATTTCTTAAAAAAAAAAAAAAAAAAAAAAAAAANAAAAAAAAAAAAAGCCATGACATGTGATCCCTGACACATAACGAGGGGGCCTGATGTGGATGGGAGCTGAGCAGTAAGCAGATAGGTCAAGACTTTATGCATGGGCCACAGGGTAGCTGCAAACATTTAGAAACTCCCATGCTTTTCTGCAAAAGCTGTCAAACATATCACAGAGAGAACCTGGCTATACAAAAAAATAAAAAAAATAAAAAAAGAAATATGCTATACACAATTTACCATATATATTTTTTTATGTTCACTGCATGTTGCTAGCAAACTACAATTGGATCTTTTTGTTATTTGAAAGCAGTATTTAAGTTATTGTGTCAGATGCTGTAATGTTCTTTGCTGTCCTCGTCCATTATATATATAATACATGATATAATAAAAATAATGATTTGTTCCCCCTGCACAAATGTAACTTATGGGGATGTTAATTTTCCTTTTTACCATTAATCAACCCTTACGTGATTTTTTTTTTTTTTTTTTTTTTTTTTGGTGATAATTCATTTTAAGGAGTGAACTGCAATGGGAAGTAAGAGAAATCAGGGATACACCAAAGTTCTTTCTGCAGCCAGAAAAACATCTGTTTGGCTGCTTGCTTCTTCTCACAACTCAGATGCTTACAGCTTAAGGAATATGTAATGGTACTCTTTTTTTGGAAAGGGGTTTTAGGGGTAGGGGATGGAGGGGGGATATGAGAGGTTGTGGGGGTAATGGACTATATATATATATATATATATATACACACACACACACATACAACATGCCAAGAATCCAAAGCCAGACAAATCCTACTCAGGCACCTGCAACTCCAGTCTGTGCAGGAAGTTTCATATCCTCTGCTATCATAGGACCTCTATTTCCTTTCCTTTCTGTTTCTGGAAGGGTTTCAAAACGCTTATAATTACTACTGTTACAACTGAGTGGAGAGCATGTGAAAGTGGAGACCAGCTGGTGTTTTTTCCCCTACGCCTCTCCACATGTCTGACACCATGGAGCCTTCATGTTTTTCATTCACACACCCAGAGACAATGCCACCCTGTGCTCCTGGGTTTGGCAAGGGCGACCTTGCTGTCAGTGACTGGCAAACATCTTTGTCTCATGGGTGTGTGTGGGCAAAGTGGTAAGAGTTGTTCACCATTGCTCTAAACTTATGTGAGAAACACAAATTTGACAGAGTAATTAGAAATAACTTGTTTACTTTTTCCAGGAGTTACATGCAATATATGATTGCAAGACAAAGTTGAATTTGCATGCATCAGAAAGTTACTGTCACTTCTCGCTGTTGGTGTTTTCATACGTCTGAGGTTTCATGGGTTTCCTGTGTAATTAAATGTTTTAAATTTCAATTCCAGGAAGTGTTTAAAGAACGTCGGTGCAGTTTAGTGTGTGTATGTTTTTCTCCGGGAATCAGTGGACAAAGAAGTAATTTTTAAGAAATACGATGCTTTTCCACATATGAATAAACATCTAGAAAATGGCTTCTGTCTCTGCTGTGTCTCAGGTCTCTGGGGAAAGAGCCTATTCAAACAGATTTATGAAGCCAAGTGTTTTTCATAATGACACCATAAGGATTTACACGTTCCTTGTCAAGAGGGCTGCAGACTGAAGGTATGGGAAGTTAACAGGGTAACCTCCCTGTCACCAGTCTTCCTTAAACGGTGATTAAGAGACAGGGGACATGATGTTGACGTGTCTGTGAAGATGAGAATTTACACTCGCTGCTCAAGCAGGTGTTTCACACCAATGGACATACAGTATTAATGGCAGTGCACATTTAGTCTGTCACAATCAAAGATGTGTGTTTTAGAGAGTATGTGGCCATGTCTGTGTGAACGGGGAGATTGTGTAAGCAATGGTAGAGGAGGGGGAGAGAATTCTCGCTGTGCTTGTTGTGATAAATCATTTAGTTGCACAGTATCCCCTAACTTTGGCTCTGTTTGATCTTGATCGCTGTAAGATGGTGGTTTTGAAGTGAAAAACTCCAGAACTGCAGGTCAGGCTCTGGCAAGGCAGGGCCACTAACCCACACAGTGAGACAGGGTCATAATTTACACCCCAGTGGACAGCACCTAGCATTGGGGAGCCCCAAGCCTCCATCTGTACTATCTCAATCAGTGACAGATTGATGGGGCCTCTTATTCATCCAAACTGAGTGGATGTCTCTGCATGGTCTGCTTTACAAATACAACAGACAGGTTCTGCACAGGTTCCTATTGCGGTAAGTGCACTAATACCACCATGGGCAAAGTAACCAAGAAAATTTACAACTGTTGATTAGCTGACAAGATCTGTAACCTGGACAATAAACAAATCCCTGAGTTTGATCACTGAATGTGGATCTATGTGGTTCTAGACATTTAATGCTCAGTAGTTATTGGGCAATTTTGCTCTGTTTTCCTGATTATTGCCCTATTAGAGAGTTAACAATGAAATCAAATGTGAACTACAATTAAAATTTTCAAAACAGAGATTTTTCCATTTACGTGTTTATCAGTGACCCAAACTACAATCATGCCACACAGATTTAAGATTAACATTAACTTTTGTTCATTACTCATACTGTCTAGACAGGGTGAATATGGATTTCTTATACTGAAACAAAAGTTGAAATATAATCTGACTTTACATTTACCTTTTTTAACAATAAAAAACATTTAACAGACTGCTTTTCCTAAAGAAAAGGTGCAGTAAGGTTCCATTCCTGTAAGATTTACCCCACTAATTGTCTGGTTGAGCAACTCATTATCACTAGTGGTGTGAGAAATCTCCAAGGCCAAAGCTATCACACACTGAAGAACAGCACAATGTTCTCCCTTTCCCTTAAATATTCAAACAAAAGAGTCTCTTCTCTGCTTTAACCACAAGTAAAAACATCAATAAATAGCTATCATGGCTCTTTTATTTATGGCTTCCTTTGTGGTTCTATCAACCTTTAAACTGTTTCCGTGTCTTGTAACCCAGCTGTTGGAGACTTCTAGCAACAGCAATGTGGGGGTAGGGGATACGTAACCAAAAGAAAACTTTCCTCTGCATGGTTTAAGCTACAGTAGAAAGGGTGTATGAAAAGGTTCTACATATTAGTACATTATTAACAGAAAACTCCGGGAAATCCAATCTGTGTTTTTATATACCTGCTTTAATCAAAGTGTCTTTGAAGGTGAAGAGTTCACAACTCAGTGAAAAGGACAAGGGGCAATCATCAGTTGTAATAACTTTCTTATCGCATACAATGCTGGAATCGCAGCAAATCTGATCAGTAATGATACTATATCAGCCATATCTCTGTTTTCAGGATCTCTCAGGTGTGATCTTTGCATTGCAATACAAAGAATAAGCATTTCTTTTGCACAGGCCTAGTGACTTCATGGTTGAAATGTATCAAGATGTCCAAATTCTTATGTAAGAAAGAAAAAGGCTTAATATTCAATCAAAAGTATATTTATCTGGGGAAAATGTGTGACATAGGCAGCTCCATCCACAAGCCTAACAGCGCTCCCTCTCTCCCTGCAGCTAGTGGGGTGGAGAACAGGAACAGGGTGTGAGGAGAGCCCACGCCAGGAGTGCCCATAAATCAGGGCCCTTCTGCCCCCTATGTCCACCAAACCAACAGGAACTGGATGATCCAAATTCCTGGGGGTTAATTCACCAAGTCGCTCCCTAAATTTTCTCCTGTACACCATTGTATGCACCACTTTACCTAAAACTGCTCACTATAAGGAAAAACATGTACAGTCCTCACGCCGTTTGTTCATCTCTGCTTTACAGTACTGTACCAGTGTGCCCTTTGCACTTAAAACACTAAGGTTTAGGCAGTTACAGAACTGAATGAACTAACACCGCACTGACATTAATCTGAGCTCTATGCGACATGCCCTTCAATCCCACAATCATAAAAGCACTTGTTCTGTAAATAAGAGACACTTCCAACAGCAGGAAGGCTGCAGTATATCCTGAGACTTCAAATCAAAATCATGTTAGGAAGTGTAAAACATTACAAGAATCCCTGAGGGAAATGGATACTGACAAGATGTTTGTTTTTTTTTTTTTACACTATGAATTTAAATTTACTTGGCATGGGCATTCAACAGTGTATAAGTTNTTTTTTTTTTTTTTACACTATGAATTTAAATTTACTTGGCATGGGCATTCAACAGTGTATAAGTTGGTACAATTTTTGTGATTGGTCAGAAGTCACATGCAGAGCAAAATAATATATCAATATATTTGTTAATTACTACTTTATATTATATTATGGTATACAGTAGGTAGTTCTGCTTATTAAGGTGACAAAATGTTCTAAATAATTATGCTGAACTATATACTATGCACTATTGCAAAATATACAGCTTATACAGATTTCATAACCATTTGAACTGATGTCTCTGAGTTTTTTAGAGTTATATTGGCTATATGACTAAAATAAAGCTCTTTGTTTGCTCTTCTGTCTGGCTGTTTCTTCCACCCACATCTACCCTGATGATACATTTAACATTTCTTTGAAAATATACATTTTAACATTATGAAAGTGTTCACAATAACGTAACTTTGCAATGTAAAATTACAGTGACAATAGCTCTTGTGTCTGAGTCAATAAATTTGACTCAGACAATATATATATTAATCAGTAATGTCATTAAAAGCTAAGAATGTAAGACAGGCTGAAAAAAAAATTGTTTTTGATTTTACACAAATTCTGTCCTTCCCATTGCTTACTGTTAATGTAAGAAAGCCTAAATGTGACTTAAATACAGAGCTACATAACTTAGCAAATACCACAAAAATATTATGAAATTAAACATAATCATCATGTCAAATTTGTAAAATATAGTTTTGTTCTGATTTCATCATTTGTAATATTTCAATTTAGAAAAACTCCTTTAGCTATCCAACTCCTTATTTATTCTTAATAAAACCTAATTAGACCACTTAACTGAAATATAAACGCTGTTACTTGGGCATACGTGTCTTTATACAGGAACGTACGGATACAGGCCCGTATCGTAATTAAAAGTACATTTCAGTTGTAGGTGTGGAATAAATCCTGTATTTATAAGTATATAATACTAAAAATCTACCAATTTAACTTAATTTAACAATTTAATACTAAAAATCTACCAATTTAATTTAAATCTACCAATTTAGTTGTGTTATATAAGTGTATGTAGCGGGTATATGAAAAGTCTGACTTGGCTCAAATTACTCCTAAAACACGATCAAAGTATGACACGCCCTTTGTCAATATGTTCTTGCACCAATTAAAAAACAAACAAACAAACAAACAAACAAACAAACAAAAAAAAACGTACAAGATATTTTGCAACATAATTAAGCCATGCTACGAAATATCAGTAATTGGTCTCATGATTTCATAAAGATCTCACCTACAATGCAATGGAATTTATAGTATTTTACTCAGTGAAATGAAAAGATCATCATTTCAAAAAAAAAAAACAAAAAAAAAAANCAAAAAAAAAAAACACGCACACAAACAAAATATCAGTGAACTTAATACAGTTTTTACATCTGCAATCTACTTCTCGGTTTAAGATATATAATCCAGGAATTACTTGATCATTTAAGGCTGATCTACACTCAGCACTTGCACATGGAAAAACAAAAAAAAATCCCAGTTGTGATTTTACAAGATGCAATCGTCACTTTATTTGGTATCTGCTTTAAGTTGCAAGTTAATGTCAAGAGCGGCAGAACTTTGTCACCTCTTCCTACCTGAGATTCAGCCGCTGACACGAACATTTCATTTTTTGATTTGTTTTCTAACTTTGTACATCAGATATGTGCGCGTAAAAGTTATGCGTAAAGCTAGCTCTCCGCGGCGCAGTAGTACTATAGTACTCGGATACAGACCTTGGTGTACTTGATCTCCGGGTTGGGTACCGGGGAGGGCATCAGCTGGAGGGATGCCATGAGAGCAGCGGGGTCGCTCTTCACCTCTCCGGGCATCTCGATCTCACTGGAAGTCATCACGTCCGTCTGCGCTGCTTCTGCTGCTTTTCCTGCAGGTTTCTGATTAGGACTTTGGGCTCCTTCTGGGTTTATAGCCAGGTGTCAGCCGCGGTTCATTTTCATTGGGCAAAGAAAAGGGCCGTCCTTTTGTAAATTAAATTCCTGCATTTACATAAAAGACCTCAGTCATGCGTGTTGAGGAGGAGAAACACATCCACCCCACCCACCTCAATCCCGGTACACTCAGTTTCCTCTGCTTTCACTTATAAACAGCTGACATTTTTCCACAGTCATTCATAGTTTGTCATAGACAGTAAAGTACCAAAATACTGAGTGCAGCAACTTCAGATTATTGAAAAATGCTGCCTTGCATGTGGCTTTAATGTTTATATTAATATAAACATTTTAATATTCTCCCAATCTGTTGCCTTAATCGTGTTTACTTGACTGTTGCTGAAAACTATATATTTGTTTTATTGGTTCCTGTATGACGCTGCCCCCTGGACTCTTATCTTTACTCTTTTCATCAAAAACCACAATGGAAATAAGTCATGCACTTTATTGTGTCAAATGTTAACATTTTGTAGATGTTGAGATATTTTCTGTTTAGGCTCCCTAATGTCAACTAAACTGCGATCTATAGACTAAATGTTACAAAATCTGGATCTTACTGGAAAAACATGATCTTTACTGGAAGTATAAGCACACATGCTGGGATCCTTACATTTTGTTGTGGCCTTGGTGAACAAGTGGCAGGCATGTGTAAAACTGCTTAGCTCACTTCACTATTATCATGTAGTGTATTTACCTAATACATGCTCCCCAAAGCCTAAGATGTTATGTAAATAGGATTGCTGCCTCTTGCAGGGGTGTTGCAGGGAGAGATTTGTCCTGCAGGTGATAATTCCTTCTAGCACCTCCTTTCAACTTCTCAATAAACATCCACCAATTAGCTGTGAGTGAGGCTGTCTCAGCAAATTAAAGGAATTAAAGCAAAGCCACACATGTATTAACACATCCACAACAACCGCATATCCTCACATATTCACGAAGTGAGGTTAGATAAATAACAAGCCAATAGTTCAGTTACTTATGTAATTCTTAAGGACATGAGATGAGTATATATGTCAATGAGCTGATTATAGATAGCTGATTATATGCCTTTTTATTATTTATTTATTTATTTATTTATTTTAAGGGAGAATAACTAATCAAGTTTAAAACAAGATCGGGTCTGTGATCTTAAACAAAAACCTAATGAAACCGCTATTTAAATTTGGGGGATTTTATAATCTGAGCCTCTTGACAGGACAATAGAGTGTGGAGACAGATGTAGGCCCATAATTTGCAAATCCCGGAGGATGCTTTTTCTCCATCAGCACATCAGGCTTTTTTCACAGCATGGGCGACACTCTCAAAGTGTCTGTTTCACATCAAAGAGGACATGCCTGAAAACGTGACATTGATTAATGTATTCCAAACATCCCATCCTCTCCCTGTCGCCTCAACTTTTCACAAAGCACGGTGAACGGAAGATAAGACGGTGTGACAAACTTTAGCCCACACATCAAATCTTTTCATCGAGCGCCCCCTGTTGGTTGAGCTGAATCTCGGTCATAGACGATCAGGTCCTACAATGTTTGTCAAGAGCGACTTAATGAGCTAAATGGGATGTAATGATTACAAGAGATGAAAACGTGGGATGCGCAAACTGCAAAGATGTGGTGGCCGTGATGAATAACGGGACCCACAGCAGTCCAAGTGAAGAAAGGTGAGTGAAAAAAGTCTGCAAAGTGAACAGATAAGAAAAAAGAAAACAAAGATTCTCTCCCAAAATTCAAAATCCCGATCTGGAATTTTTTTTTTTTTTTTTTCCTTTCCCTCGCCAAGATTTTTAAAATCAGTACAGAGACAGACGTGGAAGTGGATGTGAAAGTTTTTAGAAAGTTGTGGTTTCTTCTTATTTATTACCTCAACAAAGTCATAAACACATTTGCTATAGCGAGAAAAGCACCTCGAAATGTGTATATTTTAACTTATAAGTTTTATTATCTCAGATTTTTACAGGCGATGTAACTAATATTTGCCTAAAATGTCTGCACGGCCCCATACGGGTGGAAAAATAAAAAGGCAAACAAAATGTACCTGCTGCTTACTGATACCAGCTCTCATATATTTATTAATAATAATATTTAGGGCATTACTATGTTGAAGTTTATTTTTCCTTTTTGCAGAGAGTATTAAATTAATCTTTATTATTATTTAATCGTTCCGGCAAGACTGCGTTGCACTACAATACACGCAGTGTTCATAAAAGCCGGTCTTCTACCTTAGTTATATTTTCTCAGTTTCCCAAAATTTCCTCAGTTCGTTCTATTTTCTTACATGATTTTCAACTGTTTTATTTAATATATATATATATACCATAATTATTATTAGCTGACATTGTTAAATTAAATTATTAGTTTTTGAAGCAGTTTAACATTATACAGAGTGGTTAAATGCATAGATTATAGATTCTTTGATTTACCAAAGTGATAATTTGCCCATCTGTCCAAAATAAACAGCCTTGCATTTTAGAATAAAACCTATAGGGATTTAAAATGTTAAAAAAAAAAACAACAACAAATTAACACTGTAGTCTCTTGTTGAATTTCCACAATAGCCCTGCTGTCAAGACTTCACATCTTCTATCATCCTAGATTGCAAGAGCAACCTCTGAATGGCTCATAACAAGTTAAAAGTGAAAATAGCACAAAACAAGTAATTATACTCATTAGACACGGAGTAGTGTAACTCATTAAAATAAAGTCTTATGGAATACAAACTGTTACTCTAAAAAAAATCAAACATTTTTGTGATTCTGGAATTGTTTGTAATATCTAGGATACAGGAATGAGTGCAACTTATCTTTTCTTGTCACTCCAAAAGAAAAATCACATTATTTTCTGTTGGGCTTTATAATGGAGCTTTTAATTGACGGCAGTCTATAAAGATGAGGTATTTTGTATATTGTTTTAAAATTTGTTTACACCATCGCCACAGCATCTTCCTTTCTGATTGACTGTAAGATGTCCGTAGGCTTGTCAGATCACCTCAGTCATTCTAAACAAACGCACGAGGATTGATAGATAAGTTCTGAGCCTAGACCTAAATGCTGCAATTTTTTTTAAATGTCTCAACATCCTTCCATTTTGACACACATCTGCCAAAGATGCTGGGGTTCCTTTCTTGAATAACCAAAATCCTCCTCAGCTAATATGAAACCATCTGAGGCAGCCAATATTGCGGACCTTGCTCGGGCTCAGAACTTATCAATCAATCCTCATATATTGAACTGTAGGTAACCATATAAACAGAACTCCAGCTCCGAGCTGTACCAGTCTGAACTAATTCAACCATGTCTTAAACTGGCTGTGTGCTTCTTTAAAACTGCAGGAAAGTATTTTTGATGAACCGCGATAAAACGGATTCCTCACATAGAAATATAATATAGGTTATCTAAATGTCACAGACTTGAACAAAATACACGTCCGGCGCACACTCGAAAGAATGCTTTCACGGTTGGCGTGGATAGAAAAGTAGACCCCTTGTGGTTATGAGTGGAAAACATGAAGAGGGAAGATACAGAAAGCTTTAACGTGTGTGTGTCAGCCTGCTGAGAGCTCCACGGTCCGAGCGCACGGAGTGGGAGGCGGATACCTACAACCACGACAGACCCACTCAGACCAGTCAGCTGTTTGTGTTCTGTCCGGAGAAAGACATCAAGCAACTGCAGAAATATGGAAAATGACACTAAGAGAAAAATGAAGGAACGATTCGCCCTGAGGCAGGACATCTTCAAAGAGTTCCTGGCGGAATTTTTGGGGATATTCGTCCTAATAGTGAGTATCTCCCTCTGCACCTGTCATCCACCTTAAACAGCCTCTTTAAAGCGGAGAATCAGAATGCTAATAAGATGTCAAGCTGAGTCTCAAGGGACCCAAACTGGTACCTTCCATATGTCTCATACATAGGCTACATATTATGTTCTGGAAAAATAATTTACATTCTCTTTGATGTTCTCTTCTAAAAATGAGAAAATTCAACAAAATGTGAGTGACTCGAGTCTGCTTTTATTCCACACACCTTATCCAAAAGTACAACATAACATAAATTATGGGCTATTACAAATGTAGGTCACTGTTTATAAAATAAAAGACACAAATTGAGATGTTTTAGATGACCATGTTTATTTCTCAGTAAGGATTAGTCGTGTTTCTGTGTTTCCCTTTCATTCATTGAGAGTCTCATGCTTGTCAGTCATTATGTGTTTCTAATCTGGACTGTGTTCACCTGTCACCCCTGATCTTCACCTGTCACCTCTGCCTCAGCAGGGCTTAATGACTGTGATGCCACATCAGTGGAGTGATGCAGCGAACCACAACAGGTCCCCTTTTGGATGACTGCTCCTCTTTCATCACATTTTGTCTGAACTGCTTCTGCCTTTTACTTAATAAGTGGGGGATTAATTATTTCCCAAGCCTGCAGTTGGACAAATTGCCTGTGGCATTCAAAAGCTGTTGGTGGACAAGAAGGCTAGTGTTAATGGCGAGTATAATTGGAATAATTAAAAACAATGAGTCTTTCTACCTCCACCCTTTGTGTTTTTGTCCTTGTCTGTGTCCCAGCTCTTTGGATGTGGGTCGGTAGCCCAGACAGTGCTGAGTAAAGGGGCTCTTGGGGAGCCCCTGACTATCCATATTGGTTTCACTTTGGGAGTCATGATGGCTGTATACATGGCAGGCGGAGTATCAGGTAAAATCACTTACATTTTCTACAGACACATACAGATTGCACATTTCCTTCAATTTTGGCTCTGCTCTTTGGGGGTAAAATATGTAGTAATTCATAATTTCAGCCAAACCACAGCTTCTTCTAAGAACAATGTTGAGTTCAAAAACAGGCTGGTAACAGAGGTCATCACTCAGTGTTTGTCTGTGGTGGAGATATGATTTTTGGCGATGTGTGGCACTCTTTGCTCTTCCTCTGCAGAGCAGCACAACATCTCTGTTGCCAAGGTTATTCTGTGTCTGTCTTCAACATTTACAAAAATGCTCTGCATACAATTGCAATCATAAAACTATCACTTTGATACTGTCCTCACATTACTGACATGGCATTAGCTCATTGGTGTTCTTGCATCTACACAACACAGGCCAATGTGCACCATTGACTTGTAATGTTACATAACAGAAAGCATTCACTACACAGCAACATAGCTACAACAATTTTGTTTCTGGTAGAAAAGGAAAGAAATACAGTCACTAAGGCCAATAATTGAAATAATGGTTGGTAGAAAGAGAACTAAGTGCTATTATAGCACTTAGGCTATTATTAATCGGCTGATAGTGTTTCAGTAACAGCGGTGTAAATATGCACATAGGCTGCATTTGAAAGCTGGAGATACCATGTCCTAATGGGACACAGGACTTTATTGGGTGCATTCCATTAGGATTACAACAAGAAGAGCCCTCTGTGCTTTGCCGGGAATGATAGGGATAAGGGAATTACATGTAAATGTCACAGTGACTTACATGGGCTAGCCGAGCCAAAATGGTGAGTGCCCATTAATCAGCAATCAAGGGTTTCATTATGTCAAGGGTTGTAACGTGCAGGCTTTATATAATGTGGTGATGTGGCATTCTGTTTCCCATCACTCCTGGCAGAAGAAAGTGTCAAAGGTTGGCTTTTAATTTGAACTCAACAGCGATAAGTAGCATATGCATAATGATTTTATAAATAAACCAACCTGAACATTCTCACAACCTTGAAAACTCCACGCTGAGCAAGTGTAAACACAGACTTTGGATTTCAAGCTGAACATACCCAGGATGGGACAGTACAAAGGGTTGGGAAAATAATATGTATTACAATATATTTTAACAGAGATTAAAATAGTTTCTTGATATTCATTTTGGAATAGCCACCCAAAGCATTTTTCTCTTTAGGATGGCTATTCTGATCATTTGTGCTTATTGATTAGACAAGAGTAGCCAAGCTTTAGAGGAAAAGTAGAGAAGCCAGATGAGAGGGAGGTTAATATATGGAGTGCTTTTGCTGCATGACTGGGCCATTCAGCCCTGGGGTCTATGGAGCAGTAGGACACCTCCACACTGTTCACAGACATCTCTGATGATGATCATAGGTATTGGACTAATGAGCTTTACTGGGGCATGGGTCTCTGGAGAGGAGGGGAGTCAGGTGTGACAAGCCTGGCTTTCCAGGCTTACCAGGCAGGGAGGCCCCATAGGAGAAGAAAACACAATTGTTTTCACTTTGTAGTCTCAGATTTTAGATGACAGTGTACCGTAAGTGTGAGACATCATGGTCACTCTAATGACCTGCAGTCTACATGTGCCTTAAGCAGATTCAGGCAGATTATGTCAGATGCAATTCAGATGAGCGGTTCTCTCTGGCTGTCGTGGCCGGTGTTTGTGAACAGGATGGGGAGATTAACAATGAGTGCATGGCTGATACCCCCACGGTGTTACCACAGTGAGGTCAAAGCCAAGAACTTTAAGTGTTAAAAAGATGACCCCACACTGACAGCTCAGTAATTTGATGGGAAACGTCTTTGAGCAAACAGGCCTATAACAGGTCTACGCTACAGGCACTTCAACATCATATTGTTTTGAAAATATCCAGAGTTTAGACAATCAGTGAGCAGCAATGGATTTGAACACCAGCTCTAAATGATCAGCCACCTGCAATTTATTACCTAAATCTTGTTGTTTTTTAAATCCATTTAACTCATTACATTTGTGAGTTATGTCACTGCCATTATTTTGTTGTTTTAGGCTTCTATTTAATAATTTTGTGCAGTTTATGCAGGTGTTATTTGATTTTTGGTTGCTGTTTGTGCGTTGCTCCAGGAGCCCATGTTAACCCTGCAGTGTCTCTTGCTATGGTGATCTTGGGAAAGCTTCCTGTGAAAAAGTTACCTGTGTATGTAGCAGCACAATTCCTGGGAGCTTTTGCTGGATCCTGTGCTGTCTATGGGCTGTATTATGGTGAGTATATGAATGAATGAATCTTTATTTGTGTGTCTACCTACATGGTCCACCCCACCTGGGGTTACAGGACACAGTCACATAGACGTAACTTAACATTTCCAGTTCCATAGTTATTATAAACAGTCTTCAGTGGTACAGTGCATTTTTCCTCATATCCCATGCTTTCTCCACATAATTGACACATGAGAAAATATTTGTTTCACACAAACGTTTTAGGATATTATAGTCATCCATCTAAAGAAAATTACTTCCATCACAATTCTTATTATTAAAGAAGAAAGTTCTTGGGACATGATGCAGAGGACAATAAAGAACAAAATTAATTTAATGTTCAACTTCATGTAAATCACAAAGGGGGCAAAGTCTGTTTTGCTCTTCAGTACCAACAAAACGACCTGTTTCCAAATGTAGAGGTAACACTTCCATTCTTAACTGAGCTGAAATGAGATCTCTTCCTTTTAGATAAATTAAATTCTCTGTACAAAATTCACTTTTGAATAAACGGTATGTTCTGAGTTTTGGTTTATGCCAAATCTCACATGACCATTTATTCTTATATTCTTGAAAGACTGCAAAGTAGTATAAGTGTAACTGTCATTACCTTGTAGCCAGACCAGGGCCTGACTCATGAAGCAGGATTACTTAATTGCAAATGTATTTGCTGTAAAAAAAAAAAAAAAAANAAAAAAAAAAAAAAAAAAAAAAATAATAATAATAATAATAATAATAACATCTACATCTGAATTAAACAGCTGTTGCAGGATTTCCTCAGTGTAGTTATCCAATGTACTGATTCTGCTTCATGAGACAGATCTGATGAAAACCGGAAACAAATATGACAGATAAGAGCTGCCTGTTTTATATGGACAGTACATACTGTCTCCAATACATAATGTCTGTGTTTGTATATCTCTTGTAATATACAAAAACCACACATCATACACACATTAGAAGAGCATATGAGCAATAAAACATTCCTTTGGTATGTTATGTTATAGTAATCCACTTAATATGCAGCATGTTTATTTTTTATTGTTGAACACAGATGCTTTGATGGAACATACTCAAGGTGAATTTGCTGTTACTGGTGTGAACGCCACAGCCAACATATTTGCATCCTATCCTGCCAAACATCTCTCAGTCCTGAACGGATTCATCGATCAGGTAAAAATGGATATGTTTGATCTTATAGCTTAACTGATGTACAATGATTTTTGTGAGCAATTTTTGACATACCAGTTCTTAGAAGGGTTTTGTCTCAAGAAAAACACTATATGCATGTGGAGGAAACACAATGTATCCTCTTTTAAACAGCTTTATAATGTGAAAGTGATGGACATATTCGAACTGTATTTCAATTATGAGTTTTGTTGGACTTTTGCCTCTTCATATGTAGCCCAGCATTTTTGAAATAACCACAAATGGCAACCACACAAGAGGTTGGTCAAAGGCATTTTCTAATGATGTTGAATGTATGTGGAAGCCTCTGGAGCTTACTGTATGTGCACGTGTGAGCAAACATTGAGTGCAATCATGGGCATAACAGCAAACAGTAATGGACATGTGTGTTGTTTGCTGAAGTATGGATAATATTGATGCAATGCTGAGAATAACTAACATCTGTTCAGAATGTGGATGAAAAGCATACTTACTGTGTGTACTATGATGGAAATGGAAATGCTAAAGGCCCAATCAATTGTAAATTCCATATATGTAACTTTGAGTAAAATTTACAAATATGACTGGATTGTATTATTGATGAAAAATAAAAATACCTTGTGATTCAGTTTGCAAGCATTTCTGGTGTAAATAAACTCACGTCAGCATCAGAAAGCATGCCAGAGTTAGACTTATTCTTTGCAGAGACCATTCAAGCAATTTGAGAGCAAAAGCAAGTTCTAATGTTGTGGTTTTGACATTTAGTTATGGCATGACCCTTTGCTAACTTTTAAATCATAGACTGTGCCTTTAACGCAAAGTGGTATCTATAATAAACCACAATAAATATTTCTCTAAACATTTTTAAATTACTAGCTTTATTTCATGTGTTAAATTGATGAACTGGATGCTTTGATAATGGCACTGTGGTGTTTTTTTTTTTTTTTTTTTTTTTTTTTACTATATAGCCATATGGGAGTATATTTTAAATCTGCCTTGTATTAACCAGGGGAAAGGGGAAGCTTCATAATAAGCTTAGACAAAATGACATAGGTCAGGGGTCACCACAGCAGATGACAATTTAAAAACAGTTTCTTTCTTTGTTTTAGATTTTTCTCTTTTACAGCCCAGCATTAGTACTGTATGTATGTACTGTTTTAGTCTGGTTATGTGGTCAACTTGGCTCATTGAACGATGATTTTGTTTATGCAGGTAATTGCAACTGGTGCACTGATCTTGTGCATCCTTGCCATCACTGATAGGAAGAATATTGGTGCGCCAAAGGGCATGGAGCCTCTGTGCATCGGCCTGATCATCATGGCCATCGGCGTGTCCATGGGCCTTAACTGCGGCTACCCGATCAACCCCGCTCGAGACCTTGGCCCACGGGTCTTCACTGCTGTGGCTGGGTGGGGAATGGATGTGTTCAGGTAATTTTATTAAAGTAGTGAAACAGGAAGGTATTTGATAGGTCCTCATGATGAGCATATAAATATTAAATTTACTTATGTCTTTAAAAATTTTCCCTTTTATTTTGGCTTTAATACTTTTTAATACTCCAGCACTAAAGTAGAATTAATAACTCAAACCTGACACCCATTATTTGGTGCTCTGACTCTCACCACAGCCTGATAGTTACAGTGGTGTGTAAGAAACATGGGACCTAACCAAGCAGTTGCTCTTTCCTATCCCACAGGAAGAGCAGCATTTGTAGCTTCTAAATTAATATTTCAAAGACCACAGTGTATTTCTGGCATTTTGAAAAGTGAATATACTGTAAGTGAACAGAGCGAGATTCTGTTCTCATAAGTATAAAACATTCAGTGTTTTTACTGAACTGCTACAATAGTGTGTTCCTCAGTCTCAGTCTTCCTCAAGAAAATCTCATATTTTGATCTTATTTGGTCTAATTACCAAAATATGGTCAAAAATATGGTATTGGTGAGAGAAAAATCTGATTACCGACCAGCTGCAACATATAATGTAGTTTTAGAGGTTTTTGGTGTGAATGTAAAGGTGTGTCTTATTTCCTGCTTTAATCTTCTGTCTCAAAATAACCAGGTTTCTTGTTTGTGCGTAAATGTAATCAGTAGACAACAGGCCATCATCTTCCATCACACTTTTCTTTGACCTCTTCCTGGGGAAACCCCACACACTTTGTAGTCTTGTTTTATGTCTTTGCTACTGTGGGTGTCTTCCCGGTCCAAAACATTACACCCAGGGTGCACCAGCTGACCAGGTGCCCAACCCACCTGGTCAGCTGGGTTATCAATGCAGATGAGCAGAGCGCTGTAACTTCAAGGTGCACCTAGATGGAGTCTCTTATGATTTAAGACAATAATGTGATATTCAAAACCAAACCTGACCAGTGAAATGAGACATTTTCCTTTGACGTGCTTTTCTATTTAGCACCATGATTAGAAACACACACTCCTGAATTCACTGCACCTTACATCAGACTGCAAAGGTATCACCCTAATGTCACACCCGCTGCATGTTGATATTGCAGGAGAGGGGACAAGGTGCATTCTGACTTTAAATATAGACTTTGTCATGAGTGCAAACAAAACTGTCACTCCATGTGTATAAAAACCAAATAGCCCACGGAGAAACCTTTATATATGAATACAGTATAACAAATCTGACAAAACACATAGGCTGGATCAGGAAACTCCTTTGATCCCACTGTCATACCTTTAAGAGTCTTTTTTTTTTTTTTTTTTTTAAGTCAAAAAAATCCACAGTTGTGTGACTCGGACATACTCATGGCCGTAGTTCCTGAAGCAGAGTCTTAATGAGTGAAGTATCCTTTCCAACATCCTTATTTAAGTTGTTCCACTGAGCAAGGCAATGTGATCCCTCATAGGTGGTCCCCTTTTTGGCCCTGCTTGAGAAAGTATAGGGCTCTAAGGATGACAGTGTGGGTTAGATGATTGGCCTACCAGTCTGGAGTTCTCAATCTCCATCTGATATTTAGGAGATCATGTCAACTGTTATAAATATTCAAAGCTGTCAATATTTAGGAGTTGATCTCATCCATGAGTTCTGACCTTCCTGACTTTTCGCATTCCATGTAGTTCCTCATGGTGTTTCGTCCACCTTCCAATGAGATTTCTAGTTGATGTCAATGTTTCCTTGCTATTGATGATGTCCTGATTTTATTATATTATTATTTTATTTCTCCTGAGGTACCAAAAGTTTTACCAGAACTTATTTCAGGTTGCTCAAAGCTGTTTTTTTTTAACCCCAAAAGTGTCTTAGTCCGCATCTGAAATATACTTTTCAGAACACTTAGCCATAAGAGCAAACACTGCCTAGACAAATATTTATTATGAAATATTTATTATGGTGTATAAAAACTTCAATTTGTTGCAACAGACCTAAGCATATAGTTGTTTAATACATGTGACTGTTTTATAAAGAAGGAATACTTGCCATCCTCTAAATGTTTCAAACTTTACAGGGATGTGTATAAAGTGACTGAACACACTCTGTGGGCCAACTCTCCATACACAGCTGTAACTATCACCAGATATCTCATATGACATAACATATGATTGCTTTAATGCATGTATAAGCCCTTGCTGTTGTCAGGTTTACATCATGCATAAAGTGTCTATTCAATATATATATATATATATATGGCATAATCTTTTAGATCTATGGTATAAATATAGTAAGTCCCTGCAGTTCTGCAATCATAATAGAGGATAGATGATTTCTTTACAGTACCGTGAGGATGAGGAGTGCACTTGGCTCAGTGTGACCTAATGTGTGTCACACTGAGCCAGTCTGTGTCAGTCTGCCGGCCTGATCATCTTAGCTGTGGCCATAGATTAAGGGCCATAATCCAGCAGCCTTCCTCCTGTAGTCTGCTTCCTGAATACTTAGAGCAGAGACAGACAACCTGCTCAGACACTTGTTTACATTACGTGCCTCAGTGTGTCAAATCTGTCATGTGAGGCCCTTTCACCTGCAGTAAAGGCTCCATACTGCAACAATGACCAGCAGGACAATAATCTCCTCCTGCCCAAGTAAAGCAGTCAATCTGAGGTCAGCCAGAGTGAGAATGAGAACACACGTAACACAAAACACTCCCAGGACTTTGCTGTGATCATCTGGGATAACTGCTTATAACTAGTCAGGAGAAAGATGATAGTAATTTGGTTTAAATATACAGAAATATGCAGAAATATAAAGGGCTGTCTTCTATATACAAGAGAGAAATAAAGATTCCAAAGGTTAATTGTCTCTGCCAAGGAGTTTTATTTGTGTGTTTGGTAGCAGAATTACTCATAAAATCACTCATAAAATTTATAAGAAATTTGGTGGAAGGGTGGTGCATGGCCCAATCTAGATTCAGGAGCAGTTCCAGGAATTTTAAACATTTCTTAACACTGTAAGATAGGGAAGTTTTTCCCACTTTCTTAAAAGTAATACACAGATTTTAATTAAAAAAAAAAAAAAAAAANAAAAAAAAAAAAAAAAAAATCAGGCATATTTATCCTATGACAGACTTTCAATAGGTGCAGTTTGGTCCAGATCTGAATAAATATCCAGATCTGGCAGACTAAATTACATGTTTGGAGGGCACATTAATGGAATTACTAAACAATAACAAATAGGACAGAAACATGTAACAAAATATAAGTGCAGATGATTCTGTATCATGGAAAAAGTTTTGACATATTATGGAAATAGAAAACTAATACATTTATTATAGTCATTTCTTTCTCTTTAGGCAACTGTATTATTAAAACAAGACCAACTTTAGTCTAAACTTGTTCAGCCTTGGCAGAATTATGCCTTCTGTTTCAGGTTTGATGCCATTTAAATAACAGTAAGCATATTTTTTAAATTAACATTTCCTTATATTTAATAAGCATTTCATGTTTAGTGGCCTACATGTGAACACTGAGTTTTAATGCTGTCTTTGATATAAAAAATAGTTATCTAAATGTGTGTGTGTATGTGTGTGTGTGTGTGTGTGTGTGTGTGTGTCTTAACTGCAGAGCTGGAGGTTGCTGGTGNATGTGTGTGTGTGTGTGTGTGTGTGTGTGTGTCTTAACTGCAGAGCTGGAGGTTGCTGGTGGTGGATTCCAGTGATGGGGCCCATGGTGGGTGGAGCAGTTGGAGCAGGTGTGTACTTTCTCTTCATTGAGCTGCACCACCGTGAGCCTGAGAAACAGGAGGAGAACAACGTCCAGGACAAATATGAAATGATAACTATGAGTTAAAATGGAGAACAAGAGCTGCAAAGCAACAAAGCGTGTCTGCTGTCTCTCCCCTCAGAGGGCAACAATATACTTGTAAATGAAGAAATTTTCCACATTTCCTTTCCTTTGAAAATTTCAATATTCAGTCAGTATAAAAAAAAAATCAAAATTTATATTTGATGGTTTAATACAAAATATGCATCAGACTATAAAATTTGGTAGTAATTTATATCTTTTGTAAAGCCTCTGTAAAATTTTTAAAATTATTAAGTCTAGCCTTTTATAGAAAGAGTTATAGTCTGTTAACAGTTTCAGACTTTCTCTGCCTGGGAGGCCTGTTTTTATCAAAATATTGAGTCAGCTTACATAACATGATAATCTGGGGTGTCCTTTTATTCCTTGATATCAAAAATATGAATGAGAGCATCTCATGCATGATTGTTGTGAAGTATTCTGTAGTATCATATTTACTAATCAGAATAATTTGTTCTGAGAAAGTTTCCATAAAGCACTTATATATANCATATATATATATATATATATATATATATATCTTTTTTTTAAAATGTCCAACCAACTTACATAAGACACAGCTGTGAAACCTTTTGCTAAATAGCAAATAGTGTTATTTTTATTTAATATGCTATGTAATGGACTACTTTACGGAGCAACTTCTTCATTTTGTGTAAATGTCATGTTCTTTTTGTCTTAACTGTGTGATTTCACTCATTATTACTGCAAGAGTGTAAATGCAAATCTGCATTTTAAGACACATGACACATGCAGAACTTTTTCACTCATTTCCAAAGTGAGTTAATTCCATCTGATGTGACTTACAAAGCAATCTTACATTATTCCACTACAATTTTTTTTTTAAATTACCGGTTACAGCGTGATTGAAAAGCCCTAATCTATGGCACATTAAAGTGTCTGCTTTCTGCAGACAAAGCTTTTTTCCATCCAATAATTTTTGGAAACATACATGGTGAGTGGTATTTGAGTCAATGCAGTGTTTGCAATATGTGAGCACTGGATACTGTTTACATTAGCAACTTCCAAAGATAGCTTTGGGATGAGGAAAATGCATGAAAAATGATTTGGTTGGTTTACATTTAGCTTAAGTCTGTACTTTGTGTTTTTGCAAAATACAAAGTTAGTACAAAGGTATTCAAAGGAAGCCTGATACTCATAAATGTTAAATAGATGAGCAAGGTGGTAAATAATGGTATTTTCATTTAATAAATGTGCTCTGAGATTCACATTCATAATCACGGTGTACTCTGGACTGTGAATTTGTCAAGACAATCACAAAATTAAATTAACACAATGTGTTTTAGATTAGGACTTGTAACATGTAGTTTAGCATTGAAGAAAGGATTATATGTAGTACCATGGTCAGATACTAGGATGTATATTGAGTTAGCTCATACTAATGTTGATATTTGTTAATGTTTTTGTTGTCAGTTGAACAGGCATTTTGAAATACCATAGATAAATCACAAGATTATAGTGCACCAAAGTGCACCAAATGTAATTTTACTGCACTTAGATTTCAAAGTGACAATCATCCAAATGAAGAATTTTTGGCATGTATTTTTTAAATTTATTTTGTCAGATTTTGTTTTTGGCATGTATTTAACAAATGGAATGTCACAAGTGATTTACATCAAAGAGTGACTCTGCTGTGATGTTGTTTGTTCTGGTTTTAACGGTACCGTATTCCATATGCACTGCATAATTTATTTCTGAAGCCCCTTGCCTGCACCAAAACAGTTTAACACAAAGCATGACCATTTAAACCCTGCATGTGGCCTACTGTTGAATTAGAACTAATCATTTGTTTAAAAATCTGTTGAAAATATTATTTTTCTGAATCCATTCACTGTATTTCTTGTCTTTCCTTCCTACAGAGTGATTCTAATATTTGTCCTGAGTGGCAGCCTTTTTTTTCTTTTTAATTGTTATTGTTTGTTGCTATTTTAAGATGCTTTTAATAAAGTACCTTCTGAACACTATTTTCAGAAATGTACGTATCTGTATTAATCAACTATTTTTCCTCTTACAGCATTAAGTGTATATTAATGTGGAATAAAGTTTGTACAGTTGTTTTCTCACACTCATGTTTACTCAATACAAATAATAATAATAAGAGTTGTAACAATTTATTGAGATTTGATATTCAGTGATATAAAAATTTGACAGTATGCATTATGGAGCTGAAACATAAATCAAATTATTAAACTAAATAATATTAAATATGTCTCCCTAATGGCCACAATTCCATTTACTTTAAATTCCATAGGGCAGAATTGCATACCTTCAATACTGTAACCATCAGAGGTTTAAACTGTTTCCTGAAAATGCTGACATGTTGATGTTACTACATAGACAGCAGGTCTTTGTCCTAGGCCAGAATTAAAAAATGTGTTTCTCTATACAGGCTTGGAGTTTTAGGAGAATTTTTGGAGAATTTTAGGTCAACCAAGTTCAGACACCTAATGATAGTTTCAAATTTATATTTCATATTTTTGGTGATTATTAAAAACAAGCTGCAGTTGTTCATAGCCAGGCTTATAAACTGAACATTACAGTATAGGAGTGGGTCATCAGCATAGAGATGCTGCACGTATAGACGGCACTAAGGGGGGCTTGCCAAGGCCATCACATAACCTGAAATTTGTAAAGCACCAGTGTAGCCCTCCCAAGGAATTCCTTACAAATTAAAATTTGCATTGTAAACACTAAAACAAAATATTTACAACAATTATTGTTAAAACTGACAGAGCCTAAAACAGGCAAATGTGTGTTTGTATGTAGTGTGGACTGGGATGCAGTAGGAGTCTCTTGCAGTCAGGTAGGTTATAGTCTTGCACATTATTATTTCAAAATCAGTCAATGTTGACAGTCACAGTGGACCACTTCCAATTATAAGCATGTGACCACAGACTTTGGAACCACACAAACATTTAAAGCCCCTTGCTGCTGAGGCTGAAAAGGAGGAAACCATCAATGCTAACCAAGTGCTGTCATTTGAAGTTGAAGTGCAAAATTGTGAGGGAGAGCCATTGTCTGCTACTCATTGGAGGAGCAGATAGCTACTGTAGCGCTAGTGCTATGGTGACTGCCATTAGCTGTAGCACACTTAGCAAAGTTAGCACAGCATCCACCAACACCTGCATTGAAGCTGCATCTACTAGCAGCTGGAACACTCGCCCCATAGCCTTATTAAAGTAAGCCATCAGCTGTGAAGGATCACAGCACCCTGTTCTCAGAACTTATCCTGGAAGAAAAAATGGACTTCTGGTGCATTTTTTCCAATCTGGTCTGAGGACTGTGAGATAAGCTGAATCCATGCACTGTATGACTTTTGTTGTTGCAATGATATACTATATTTAACACTGGCTGGTTGAAATATAATGCAGCCAATGTAGACTTCAAAGCAGTAGTCTGTGGGACCTGCATGGATGTCTAAATTTCATTAGTGCCCACTCAGAACTCTAACCCCAGTTCTGTTGGGGTTGCAAAGGAGTTTGCAACCCCAACAAAAAAATTCTGGCCACTGCCAATGGCCAATGCCACTGCCTATTTTGCTCTGCATAACATCAGCAAGATGAGGTCCTACCTATCTGAGTATGTCCCAACCCCTTCAACAGGCACTTGTAATCTCACACCTCCTCTGCTGCAAAGCCTTACTAGCAAGTCTGCTCGCATATACTGAAACCTATTCAAATGATCCATAACACAGCAGTGTCTGGTCTTCAACCAGCCAACATAGGAACATGTCCCACTTCTTCTCATCTCTCTCTCTCTCTCTCTCTCTCTCTCTCTCTTGATGCTTGTCTACAAATCAGTGACCAAAACCTGAGCTCCTTTTGGTCTACTGTCCTTCTCTCCTGCTACACTGATGAATGATGCCACCACAACATGAGTCTAAGGCTCAAAGGCTATAATCTTCTGTGGCAGTGGAACAAGTTAGAGAAGGACCAGATGATTCATTTCTTCCATGAAGATCTTCACACTGCTGCTCTAAATGTAAATTTAAAGTTTTGAGAGAGCAAGTGGGACATGTGCAGGTCAGAATTTTGTCCATCCTGTGTTCCAAATGTCCCTTCACATGCCGAATTTTGATAAAATACAACAACTGTATAAGCAAAATTGTCACCATTAATAAAAGGAGCAACTGCAGCAGGAATGCATAAATCTTTTAACAGAAGAGAACATGTAAGATGTAATATCATGGAGAATGGATGAAGTGCATTTTTTATGGCTCAATGGTTTTGAATCACTTCTCCAGAGTGCTTCTTCTGTTTGACTTGAATAATAAAATGCTTTTAATCAGTGGGCTCGCTATGTATGTGAGTTTGAGTCTGTTGTTTATATGAAATTCGGACTGAAAGTGACGTTTCGGAGTTTTAACCCTATTTTAACCTCAATTCACTGCCATTCTCAGCCTTTTCAAAGTATCTACTTTGTATTCAGTGACCCATCTTTTCTCATAGGAAGTCAGCGGCTGTCAGATACAGAAGCAAACACACACACATCCAGTGCAAACAAGCACTCTCACACACACACTCACACACACATACACACTTGTACTTGGAAAAGCAAAGGTTCACAGTGTTTGCTGTTCCAAACTGTTCACCTACTGATGTGACTTCACACACACTATTAGTCAGACTGTGACTTTAAATCTTTTGGTGCTGGACTGAAACAAGGTTATAAAGAAAATGTTTGCAAATGTTATTCCGCCAAAGCTTTATTTACCAAATAGAAAAGGAAACTCACTGAAGCCTGAACAGTGTGTGTGTGTGTGTGTGTGTGTGTGTGTGTGTGTGTGTGTGTGTGTGTGNACTCACTGAAGCCTGAACAGTGTGTGTGTGTGTGTGTGTGTGTGTGTGTGTGTGCGCGCGCACTTATTTTGGAGGCAGAACCATATACACAAAATTCTGAATTTTCTACAGAAATTATTGCTTTATTAAAACACTGTTGACTAATCTCTCATTTCACAAGCTGTGTGTTTTAGGAGATATTTCTGTAAAATGTAATTAAAGCAGTAAGGAAATGGATGTGACACAGGTATGACTTCAGTCCAATAGAATAAGGTGAAGAAAACTTTGCAGCTAAGATGAACAGAATGATTATCGACTTGACCACATCACTGCAATCTATTTACATTTCAGAATAGCTTCATAACTTACTGCCACTAAAAAGATGAATCATATTGATGTTATCAAGAACTCAGTGCAGCAGAAAAGCAGTTTGTTCTAAGTGTCTTATCGCTGATTTGAAAATGCAGTTTATTTAATTCAGATTATTTAAGGCATCGTGTCCATTGTGATAATCTAATCTATTTAGAAAACATTTAGCTTGAGTCTCTCCTGGTTTATTTCAATAGAGCTTAAGCAGTTTTATTGGTGAAAAAGACAGAATTTTTTTTTTTTTTTTTAATGAATTAATTGATTAAAGGCCATATATATCTAAGTAGGTAAGTACTGTATCATCATGTAAGGGTCTCCATGACCTCACCTTGTTGTGTGACCATGACCTGTGTGTGTGTGCTTACGCACATCATTTACCTCAAATACACTGATGGTTGAAAAGAGTCCAGTGAAATGTCGATAGTACATGTCTATGTAACATATTTGTTGTTTGTAGACACTGCCAGATATGGGCAAACATATATCAACATATATTATATCAAGGAATACAATAGAAATTGTATTTCTGCTAAACAAGCTGAGATGTAACTCGCTTTTGTTGTCAAATAAAATGAAATAAAATCAGTCTCAATTCTTCTAAAAAACTAATTCTTTGTTCTTTGAAAATGTTACAGATTTGCCTGTTTACATCTGAAAATGAGATCGGTTGTTGGTAGTGTCCACAATGTGCAACTTTCCAGCTGTTGAAACACATGCATGTATTGCAGCAGTGTGCAGAAATTCTGAATCTAATGCTGCCAAAGCCTGTAATCTCATCTATGGTGTACTTTTTGGCTAAAAACATATTGTTTTCTTGATTAAACTATGAAGAGATTTCAATATGTACATGCTGGCAGTGTGGCTTGTAGATGAGATGCCAAATGAAGGATTTGGGTTCATTTAGTACTTAGTGACTTTATATTTACTTACATCTCAGTCACTGAAATTACACTGAAACAGATGAACCCCCCCTCCTCACCCACCCCACATGCATCTCCACTCATATCTGCTCTTTCGCAATGTGTTCGATCAATACGGTACAACGAGCCAATCAGGACAAGACCAAATCTCCCAATATCCATAAACCATTATTCCTGGTCTCTCCTCTCTCTCTCTCTCTCTCTCTCTGCGTGGTGCAGTACAATGTGTATTTCACTCCGCTTTGAGCGTTTTTTGTAACACCTGACATAAATTCTACAACCACAGGAAAAGGTGTTTACCATCAGGTCTACCTTCGCCACTTGTCTCAGTAGGACTATTTAACCTGTTCTCCTCAGCTCTGGCAACAGGTTTGATTGAAAGGAGTTAGGCCATGTTTGTGGTCAAAATCCTGTGCTGTTTGCTGTTAACATGTCATCTCAATGAGGGCAAAAAAATCAAAGGAAGCAGAGCAGGTGAGTGAATTCTCATGTTCATACAGTCCCAGAAAAGTCATATAAAACTCATTTGGGTTTATAGCTTTGACTGCTTGATTTATATTAAAAAATGGACTCATCTGTAAATCAAAGTTGCAATTTAGAATTGACCTGATAATCTGCTTTATAAGTACATAAGTATTGTAAATGCAGTTTTCAAACTGCATTTACAGTACAAACTGGGCTTTTAACTGCTTGAACTCTAAAATTTATCACACTTCCCACACTTTTCTAAGACAACAACATATATACTATATATTTTGCACCCATTTGGCCCAGCAGGGAAACTGCTGAATATTTATGATATTTACAGAGTGAAATATTCAAACCTAAGATCCCGTGGTTTTATGGTTTCACAATTACTTCTAAAGGAAATATTCGAGATTGTGTAATCTTGTGTAGCATTTTATACATATTTCCCAAAGTTTTAATGAGATATATTTGATTCTTTGGAAATTTTCAGAAGTCTATAGGAATTTACCCAGCAAGGGGTTCCTACTGATGGAGGTGGACACGTAACAGTTTAAGAGGTTATGTAAACTCCACAGCAGTAGTGTAACACTCATGGTGTAATAATGTGTTGTATCATATTTGAACGTTGAATTCAAGGATTATGTCAGTACATAGCATATCAAACAATTAACAAATACTTTGTTCAGAATCTTGTGAATAATTGCTGTGAAACATTACCTACTGTATATCATAATGTGTTTTGTCTCAGTTGTTTGTTCTTGTCATATCATATTGATGGATATATGCTGTAAGCTGCTATGAAAGTACTTTAACGTATCACAGACTTTATTGTTCATTCTCAAATATAATACTTAAACCTGCAATCACAGGTATTTTTGCATTAAAGCAAATTAAGCAAATGACTCTGTATAATTTAAGGCAAAACTTTATTTATTCCCAAAGGTGAGAAAGGGTTACTTGTAAAGACAAACCCACAGAAACTTATCCAATTCTGCAGCTCTATGGAGCTTTTAGCTTCTTTTATGTCATTGTTTTGTGTTCTAGCCAAAAATAAACTGTATCGTTGCCTCTCAACAGTTCTCACTAACAAAACCATAGTAAAACAAAGCAAATAAATCCTGATAAGCCCACGCTATGCTCCCCATCCAGCACCAAACCTAGTGACAAAGTAAACTAGCAGAGAAATCTGAAGATGTACTACAGACTAGTTAAAGACCAGGTAGTTTCCTCAGAAGTTGGTGCAGATTAAACAGAGCTGAATACTGGAGTCACGTTCATCAGATAGACTGAAACAAACTACAGAGCATTAGTACTGTCACCATGATGTATAAGAAGATTATATAAGAGCTTGACAAGCCTGTTGTATTCAAGGCTTTATGCTTGTTTGCTTTTGGAGAGTTATCTGCCCCTAGTGGCCCAAATTGTTATTGTAGCCTTGAAGTTAAATGTTTTAAATTAAAAGCGAAAGGAAATATAAGGCACATCCTAAAGCAGATATTATTTTGCTGTTCTACACGTTGACTTGTCACAGCAGAAAAATAGGTGTAACAAACAATGGCAAATGACGGCTGTGTTTCATTAAAGGACCATACCACCCATTTTTCATGTTTGAGCCTATTATATTAAATTTTTATACACATAAGGTCACTGACAATCATTTCCCAAAGGATAAAACCATATTTTTGCTTTCCTGATATTTTGAAAAATCTCTTAATCTTTCAAAATCAAATATTCAAGCAATACACCCACCTTAAAAATCGATGTTTCGCTGCAAATAGTTATGCAGCCTTATGAAGTCATGGTCACTTAAATTTTTTGATAAATGCAGGTCTTCTTTTGTGGCTATATTCCCCGGTGGAGACATACATTCATTCTGTGCTGTTTATTGTGCTTAAACGCTAAAATTACGAAACTTTGAAAAAAAAAAAAACTTTTAATACACGTCTTGTTTGTGATGATGGATTACCTATCCCAAGAACATTCCAAGTATCAACAAGTTGATTTTAATAGCATACCAGAATGAACTGAAACCAATGGTGGTAGGAAAAAAATTTTTTAACTTAGCATTCCAGTAGTATGCTTTGAGAAATGAATGAATGTCAATAACCTTATGTGTATGAAAACTGAATATATTAGGCTCAAACATGCAAAATGGGGGGTATGGTCCTTTAAGGCGTGTCTGAGACAGCAGGTAAGTGGTAGAGCTGACATACCTAAATGGAATGCAGCCAGAACTAATGATAATAGTCACAGAGTTTGATCATGTTTGCTGTGAGAAAGCTTTACTGAAAATGTTTAAAAGTGATTTTTTTTTTTGTTTGTTTTTTGTTTTTTTTTTGTTTGGTTTTTTTGTTACAGTGCATGTTGCTGAAAGTATAGAAGAATTTACAGAACAGTAGTTATAGCTGCTACAGGAAGGAAACAGTGCAGTTTTCGGTTTAAATTAAAAGCTTCTTATTCACTTAAATCATTGTATTTGACACTGTGATTTGTTTATTTGTTGTCACTGTGAAAACTTCCCACAATATTATTAATAGTGCAATATTTTCCCTCAATAATATTAAAGGGTTACATGTCTGTCCACTTTCTGTAGCTAAATCCAGATGTGCTATATTATAAAACATTAGAGAACCACATGGAGAACAGCTCTTCAGCACCCCATACACATGTAAACAATGGTTTTTTGGGTTGTTTTTTTTAATCAGCATTATTGGCAAAAGTTGTTTCATACTCATTTACAGAGTTTTGAAAAGTACACCCAGAAAACACTGGATACAGAGTGTGTTTGGGCTCTGTCACCAATGAGCCAGACTGTTTTTATTTGCTCTCCATGTTCATATAATCTGACAGTGAAGAGAAACGGCAATGAGTGGGTTTGATGAATGGAAGGATTGTGGATATTATACATTAGATTCACATCAGCAGCAGTCAAATGGTCACTATGAACACTTTGGTTCTGGGTTTGGCTACATGAATAATAAATCTGACTGAGAATAACAAATGCAAAACCTATAAATGTAATTTTGTGAGTGAGTGAGATTTTGAGCTGAGACTGTTAACATGTTGAAGGAGCAGAATTTCACTTAAAGGAGCATACCGGCCATTTTTCATGTTTGAGCCTAATATATTCAATTTTCATACACGTAACGTTACTGACAATCATTTCTCAAAGCATACTACTGGAACGGTGAATTAACCTACCTTCCAGACCACCACTGGTTTCAGTTCATTCTGCTACGCTATTAAAATCAACTTGTTGAGACTTGAAATGTTCTTGGAATAGGTCATCCATCATCATGAATAAGACATACATTCAAAGTTACATAGTTTTAGCATTTAAGTACAATAAAAAGCAAGGAGTGAATGTATGTCTCCACTGGGGAATATAGTCCCAAAAGAAGACCTGCGTNTAAAAAGCAAGGAGTGAATGTATGTCTCCACTGGGGAATATAGTCCCAAAAGAAGACCTGCGTTTATCAAAAAAGTTAAATGACCATGACTTCATAAAGCTGCATAATTATTAGCAGGCAAAACATTAATTTTTAAGGTGGGTGTATCACTTCAATATTTGTTTTGAAAGATTAAGAGATTTTGCAAAATATCAAGAAAGCTGAAATACGGTTTTATACTTTGGGAAATGGATGCCACTAATGTAACATATATGGAAATTGAATATATTAGGCTCAAACATGCAAAATGGATGGTATGGTCCTTTAAATAAAAATTTTGTGTGTCTACCAATGAAGTTCACATGGCCTGAAGCACAGAGAAATGTTTCTATAAGGACATAAACAGCAAACTAACAGATTTACAGTATCATTTTACCACAGTAATTAGTGCACTGGTAATTATTTGCTTATCAAAACAGTTGGAAAGCTTGTAATAAATTATTTATCACAAAACTTTAATGCAACTTTAGATAATTCCTAATTCTTGCTGTTGAGTATGTGAATCAGAACACTCCCGTTAGGCTGGAATGGACAAAAAAATGAAACTTCCTACACAGTTTGTAATTATTTACCTCAAAGTAAACACATGCAGTGCCTCAGCATGTCTGGTACCATCAGGAACAAACACATCGCTGCTTTGCTGTTTGATTTCTGAGGTGAAGTGGACACAGACCAGAGGGATGTCTCGAGGGTGAAAGTGCCGCATGTCAGCAGTGCAGTCTTCAGGATGTATTCAGATGGAGATTCCCTGGAGGACACATGTACGGTGGATCCTCTGAAGCTGCAAACTCTGACCTCCTGTGGCTTCAACAGCAGTAATCCCCTCATCATCATCACTCACGGGTGGTCGGTAAGGTCATCTCACACTTTTCTCCATGTTGTGGATACAAGATGTTAGAGTTGACCAAAATAAAGGCACTATGCTGTGAACATCGTTAAACCTTACAGATTGTTTTAGTAGCAAAAGTGGTGGGGAGGAAATGTTCTAAACCCTGATAAATATGAAATGAACATTTACAGACTTTCTGAAATGCTTGCAAACATTAATTGAGGAGTTCATTTGCAAAAACATGTTTTGTTTTGTTTTATTATGTATTTCTGGTAATATCAATTAAACTGATGTTGGTTTAAAATAAAATAAGATAAATTAGCAAAAACACAAGGAATATACAATTTGATTGATATTATCTAGAATGCAAAATAAGATTTTTCCTCTTTTTTTTTTTTTTTTAATANTTTTTTTTTTTTTTTTATTGGTTTTGGTCCTTTGAGGTTCAAATAAATTAATATAATTAGGATTTTAGGTGTAACAGCAGCATGTCAAAGTGTACATAAGACCAAACAACAAAACTCTTTTGTTTTGTCAGGTGGATGGGATGATGGAGAGCTGGTTGCTCAGGATGGCAACTGTCCTGAGGACAACTTTAATAGATGTCAACATAATAATCACTGACTGGCTTTCCCTGGCTCACCAACACTATCCCATAGCAGCACAGAGCACCCGCACTGTGGGAAAAGACATAGCCTACCTGCTGCAGTCACTAAAGGTCATAACTTTTCTATCAAAAGTATGTATTCCTGCATAAGCATGATGTATGTAATAAATTAAAACATGTTAATTTGTGCACAGGATCACTACCAGTTTTCAGCCAAAAAGGTTCATTTGATTGGCTACAGCCTTGGCGCTCATATCTCTGGATTTGCAGGAAGCTGTCTGGAAGGTTTGGAGAAGATTGGAAGAATTACTGGTGAGTTTTTCTATGAGATAAAAATGCATCTGCAATCAAACTTTCTTCACACACAATTTACTTGTTGAAATGAATAATATCATTTACCAAAGGATATTGGATAAGCTTATGTATTGTTCTTCTTGAATACTTAAACTGTCCAGGTCTGGATCCAGCGGGGCCCCTGTTTGAAGGCATGTCTCCCACAGACAGACTGTCTCCTGACGATGCTGATTTTGTGGATGCAATCCACACCTTCACCCAGCAAAGAATGGGCCTCAGCGTGGGCATCAAGCAACCTGTCGGCCATTATGACTTTTACCCCAACGGAGGAGCTTCCCAGCCTGGATGTGACCTGAAAAACATATACGAGCACGTCTCCCAATATGGGCTACATGGTACAGTAACACACACTGGTCACAACACCTTAGAAAATGTGACAGAACTACAGAGTATTACCAAGACTGTAAATCAAAAGTTCTGCAAGAGACCTCTAGAGCAGTTGCTCCCAATTCTGGTCCTCGTGCATCCAGCATGGCCTGCTTTACCCAGACCTGACTAGTGAAATCAGGGTGTTTAGCAGGCAAGATCTGTGAGGCACCAACTCTGGTTCAAGTGAACACACCTGATTTAACTATTCATCTGTGTGTAGATTAGGGAGACATGCAGTGCTGGGGTACACAAGGACCAGGATTGGGAACCACTAGTCGAGAAGCCACAAAAAGCAATGTCTATTGCTTTTTACAGTACCAAAGCGTTGGACAGAGCAAACAGTAATGAGAGTTTTGTGAGGTTAAAAAAGTTTGTCCTGATGATAGCACTGGAAGAAAGGCCCACAAGGAAAAATATGCACACCTTTACAAATTCATGAATTTGTTCAGTAAATTTCACGACCCTGTCTCCAGTGCATTTTGATATTTTTTGTACACAAATGAAAAAAATTGCCTGATTGTGGCACTTTAGGAAAGGTCATGTTGTTACCAAAAATATTAGAATTCATTCTTTTGGGACAATAAATATCCACAGCAAAGGTCATTAAAAGCTGACTATTAGTTTTATGATGTGTTTTGTACAAAAGTGATAAAATGACAAGAGGGTGGTGCACGAGGAAAAGTCATGGAGTGTTCAAAATTGAAACAGTTCATCCTGTGAAAGAATGCATGTGCTAAATTAAATTTGTAGCATTCTGCTTATTAAATTTGGATATTGCTTGTATACAAACAGAATTTTGTAATGCTGCATTCTTGGCCAGGTCTCTCTTGAAAAAGAGATTTTTATCTCAATGAGTTTTTTACCTGGTAAAATAAAAGTCAAAAAAAAAACAACAAAAAAACAAAAAAAAAACAAAAAAAACAAACAAACAAAAAAAAAACATTTGGCTCTATAGTGGCACAAAATAAATCATCATATGGCCAAGATTCATCTTCTGGGGACTATGAATTTTATAACTATGATTTAATCAATAATTTTTTTTTTTTTTTTAATTTATGTAAGGCCATCTTTGGAAACAATTCATCTTTTGCTTGTTGACAGGTTCTCCTTCTGTGTTTAGGTGTATAAATTCAACTCATTTAAGTTTAACACAATTGGCTCAGAGATTTATCATGCTTCTCAAACAAAGACACATCTGCATATTATGGAAGTGAGACTCACATTAAAGCATCCATCATCCTGAGGTGTTAATTAGCAACACACACCTTCCTCCCTGCATTGTGTCCATGCCTCTGCCTCCAGGCTACAGGAATCTTCTTTTCCATGCTGAGAGGCTTTTGAGTGCACACTATGAGACATAATGAGATGCTTTCAGGAGATGTGACAGGGAGACATTCTGACAGATGTCCACCATTGGGGATAATGAACTCAATCCACAAATAATGATCAGAGGCTATGATGAAGATACTCCTCAGTATGTGAAATCTCAGGAGGGTTTGTCTGTGAAGAGACTTGCACTCTTGTCTGTAAGTGATCTGAAAGGTGTTTTAGATAAAGATATGTGTCACTTTTTGAGTTTCTACCTTTTCTCATAGGTTTTCAGCAGACGGTGAAATGTGCTCATGAGAGAGCAGTCCATCTCTTCATTGATTCTCTGCTGAATAAAGACAAGCTGAGCATGGCCTACAGATGCAGTGACAACAGCGCTTTTGACAAAGGCGTCTGCCTGGACTGCAGGAAGAATCGCTGCAACACACTCGGCTACAACATCAAGAAGGTCCGCACTGGCACCTCCAAGAGGCTCTATCTAAAAACACGCTCTCAGATGCCCTACAAACGTATGTTCTTGTATTTATTATTTCAACGAAATCATTGGAAATGAGTTAAATGTTACAGATAAATAGAGTCTAAAATGATGGATTCTTGATGTGATTATGCATTTTGGACATCTCATTATCAAATTTTATATTTGGTTTCAAATACTTGACTTCACAAAGTTGAAGTGGACCATTTTTGTTGTATCAAATAGAATAAATAACAATCAAAGTTTAACATAAGACAAAAACAGGTGATACTGAAAATCATCATCTACACAAAGCAGGAAGAATAAAGCCAAAAAAGATTGGATCTGTCTTATAGTTTAATCAGATGTAAGACGGTGGCCTTTTGGGTAATGTTGCTTAGAAACCTGATAGTGTGGATTTTACTGAAACAGACTTTTCTCTGTGGAGCACAGCCAGTAAAAGCCACTTTATGGCTGCTCTTCCTTTAAAACCAATTAGACGAGTGAGAGTTGTATTAATACCATGCTGACTGTGTGGCCTTCAGGAACATCCATACTGAATGAGATTAGTCTGAGATTAAATATAAAGATATACATCATGCAGACAAAGTGTTATACTAGCCTACTGGATGGCTTTTATACCTTCAACACAGAGGAGGGAAACTAAATACATTTACTCTAGTAATGCACCTATAATTTTGAGGCACTTACTTGAGTATTTCCATTATGTGTTATTCTACTTCTACCCTATACTTTTCAGAGGGAAATGGTGTGTTTTTAATCCTCAACATTTATCTGATTGCAGTAATTGCTAATTATTTTGCAGGCTTCAAATTCAAAATGAGATAGTGAAAAACCCTATACCTCAGTTTTTGGGTGAAAAACCATTGTGAAATAAGTGAAATCTCCATTTCTGGATTTTTTAAAATTTTATTTCAAAATCTCTAAAGCTGAACATCTCCAATTGGGGATTTTCATTATTGATGATTTAATATGCTCCAGATATGTGTATATAAGACTAATAATGCAATAATTTCACACTTTGACAGAGACCAATCTCAGTATACTTTCTTTATTAGAGTACACTTTACTGTTAATTTGTCTTGACTTTTACTTACTGGTAAGTAGAAGTTTTGAATGAGGGACTTTTACATAAATGGAGGCTGTTGCTATAACAATTGGTATTTTCATTTGTGTAGAAGCTATCAGATCAGATAATATCTGCTACCATGTTCACCACTTGGCTTGTGCTTCTCTCTGCAGTTTACCATTATCAGTTCAGAATCCAGTTTGTCAACCAGATAGAGAGCACTGAGCCATCTCTTACCATCTCTCTCACTGGAACAAAGGATGAGAGCGGAGACCTCCCCATCACCTTGTGGGTATCACTTCCCATCGGGCTTCCATTACATTCAATGTGTTTTTGATTGGTGATTCTGTACTCATTCTGTGCTTCATACATAATGTGCAGCTGTAATGTGCAGCTCAACCCCATCAGACAGAGCACATTCAGGAAGAGAGCTGACACACATGGCATGCGTTAAAAAGAACTATAAATGGAGATGGTGGAATAAATAATTTACTATACACTATTCCCTGACAATTGTGTTATCCTTCATGTTCTGTGTATCAAAGAGCTTCAGGCAGTGTGGTACAAACATTTTCCTGCTGTACTGCTTTAGAGCATCACAACAGACTTTCGTGGTTTTTGTACAAATTACTTTAAAACAATCTGTGGTGGATGTCCCCCATTGTAGTAATCTAACCAGTCTGTTACTCAACTACTGTACTTCAGAACAATTTTAATATTCTTACACTTTAGCATCATAGTTTAGAGATACAGGAGTTTTCACCCTTTTGGTGAAATAATTCTAATCTCCAATTTTGGGCAATTTTATTGTGTCATTCCAGAATTTTCATTCTTTCCGTGGTTCTCAAACTATGGAACATCATTTATCATCAGTGGTACTTAGAGTGCCCCCTGGTGATGAACCTGGCAATTTCTGCAGAGAATCAAAACAACTGAAATCTATTGAAATTTTGGAAAGAATTAGTTAACATGGTGTACACTATGCACATCAGTGTTATTTGACCTTACTCATGCTCCAAACTTCTCAGTTTCATAGTTTTACTGTGAAGTCTTTTAGAATTGGTGGCTTGTTGGTTAGATGATACTTATAGTAGATATTTGGTTTGTGCAGAGATGGTACTTCATTCAGAAAGTTGGAGAATTATTTAATTCCAAATTCTCCAGAATTGGAGATACAAGGTTGTACAAACTGTCATGTGAACAAACTCATATTTCCAACATTGGGATTTTCATTGTTGATGCATTAACATGTGTCTGGTACAGCAATGCACCAATAATGTAACACAGTGACCATTCTTCACTATGAATACTTTTCATCTGAGTTTCTTGAATACATTTCACAAATGACACTTAGAATTTTGTCTTTTACTTGTTGGTGTATTTTTCTATTATTGTATAAGTATTTTTATTTTTTGAAAGATCTAAATAAGTCTTGCACCACTGAATGTAACCATATCTCCTGTCTGTCATTTCAAATTCTCCACCACCAGCACTGAAGCGATTTCCAGTAATAAGACCTATACCTTCCTCATCACCCTGGACAAAGATATTGGAGAGCTGATGTTGCTCACATTTCACTGGGAGGGTTTGGCTATGTGGAAGAACATGTGGAACCAGATGCGCACCATGATATCTTGGGGCAGGAAAAAGAGCAAACCACTCCTCACTGTGGGCAAGATAAGCATGAAGGCAGGCGAGACGCAGGAGAGGTACAGCTCTTCTTTACACAGTAGCAGATTAAAAGATAAAATCAAATTAGATCAAATTTAAAGTATCTGTCACATATCATGTTTGATTATCCTAAACTGTTCAGTTCTGCCACACAACTATTGTACTATTTTAATTCATGATTAATTATTTTAAATACACCTTTACTCAAAAGTTCAATGAAAAAAGATGTAACTTCAGAAAAGTAGGCCTTTAATGCCACCTAGTGGCTAATTTCTCCTCCTACACCAATGTTTTAAAAACTTTACCAGACTGCTCAGGCTGCTCTTCTTACTTCAGAGCACATGAATTTAACCATACACTGCATAATCATGCGGTTTCTGTTTTTAGGACATCCTTCTGTGCCATGATAAGTAATGGACAACATGTTCATCCATCCCAGGAATCAGTGTTTGTGCGCTGTAAAGAAGACAGCAGCCCCAAAAAGCATCAGAGAAAGCATAGCTAACAGACTCAGCTCCTTTTCTGCTCAACACACTGAAGAATGTCAACTTCATATCAGGATGAAAATGCGTTAACCTCTTAAAGTGAATCTGCGCCATTTTTGGAAGGAAATTAGAACTTAATTGTCTATAAAATCAGATCTATAGCTATAGATGTATTTGAATAATTAGTGTTAATGTTTAATGGAAAATTACATTATAGGGTTTGAATTTTTTTTAAATCTACGATAAACACAAACTTCTTAAGGCTTTCCAATTTTAATATTAACAACAGAATGTGAATATATATATTGAGAAATTTAATTTTATATTGTAGATATACATAAGAACTATGTTTTGTGAATGTCATGTAGCCAAATAATTTCACATCAGTAGGTAAATGACCTCTTGTTGACCTTTATACCAAAAGATATGTACATTTCAATTGTATTGTATCATGTGCCTTATTAAGTGGTGAAAAACAATAAATATCCTCAGCAAGGTTTCATGTATCCTTGCAAAAAAAAAAAAAAAAAAAACATGTCAGCCTTAACCAAAATGCATTACTTAAATATTTGAATGAACAAAAGTGAATGAGTCTGGAGATTGCTGACAATAAAATCCTTGTGAGTAACGCTGTATGAATTTATCAAACCACAGCAATAAATAAACACTCTTTTCTATTCAATTTTATGGTCTGATTTTTTTTTTCATTAATGAACCTGTCTGTCCATAAAGCCAGAAATTGATTAATCACCAGAAAGTTAGAAATAGTAAACTCTTATTACCATTGCCAAAGAGGTCATGACTGTTGGTTGGTTGGTTGGTTGGTTGGTTGGTTGGTTGGTTGGTTGGTTGGTTTGAATTGTTTTTTGTTAGATTACTCAAAAACTTCTGAAGCAATTTCGACAAAACTTGGCGGCAAGGTGGAGCATGGCTCAAGGAAGAATTGAGATTCACGGGCAGATCCAGGAATTTTTTTTTTTTTTAAAGATTTCTTAACAGTGTGAGGGTATTTGTCAATTTTTTTGTCAAATTCTCCAATGGTAACACACCAATCTCAATGAAAAAAAAAAAAAAATCAGGCATATTTATCCCATGAAGTTATATCAATAGCTACAATATGGTCCAGATCTGGATAAGGACCTGAGTCCTGCAGACTAAAATGTAGGCTTGGACAGGGGAGCACATCTGATGTTCAGTAACAGCATGCAACAACTACTAATGTGTAGCTGAGATGATGCTGATTCAGTAACATGCAAATGGTTTGCATATCTTTAATAGTTTTGGAGATAGATTGAGAAAAATATTTAGCCTATTACAGTTGTTTCTTTCTCTTTAGGCAAGTATTAGAACAAGACAAATTTTGGCCAAGCTTGCTGGGCCTCAGCAGATGTATTAGGTCTAATTAGAAAACTTAAGATGGTTGAACGAAAAAGCAGCTCAAAGGTTAAACAAGAAATCAGTCTGAGAAGAAGGAATGGGCGGAAGACTTCTGTCTATCCAGCCTTGATACCCACTTGTCCATGGTCACAGGGGGGTTGGAACCTATCCTGGGGGTTACTGGACCAGAGGTACATCCTGGACAGGTTGCTCGTCCAAAGTACATAAAACAATCACAGTCACATTCTCATACAGGCAACACCTAACCTGCATGTCTTTGAACCTGGGAGAAGATCAGAGCACTCAAGGGAAAACCCACGCTGACACAGGGAGAACATACAAACTCCACACAGAAAGAATCCAGTCAGATTCAAACCCAGGACCTTCTTGTTGGGAACCAACAATGACAACCACAAAGCCACCTTGCTGACCTTAATGGAAGACAGCAAAATCAAAAACAGGTTTTAACCAAAGAGAACAGTGACTATGCTGTAAAGAAAAAAGTTCAACTTGGTAAGACTGTGCAGGAGTTGAACCCTGTGCAGCTGAACCAGTTGTCTCCAGCTCCACAGTTTGACCCATCACTGCAAAACATCTGTGCTAACATGACACAAAATGGAAAAAAGCATTTGATTAGTTTGTTTTATTAATGCCTTTAAAGAACTAAAAAAAAAAAAAAAAAAANAAAAAAAAAAAAAAAAAAAAGACATTTTCCCAAAATGCCTTTGCAAAATTTAATATAATTTTCAAAGTGAACAGAATTGGAAGCAGAAAGAAAATGTAAAAAAACAAAAAAAACAAAAACAAAACAAAAACTAGTTAAGACACTTTTAAAACATAGGAGATGACAAAATCTGACAATAGTACTGATCCTTTACCAGTTTGAATTCTCTGAACATCATATACATTTCTGTGCACATTTGATTAAATATTGTAGGACTGTAGCATTACACAGAGCTTTAAGCCTAAATACCCAGTGTTTCCCAAATCATACCATACAAACAAAAGTTTGGGATGATTTAGCAAAGCAGATCACACTGAATAAAATCTTTACAATTTGCCAAAGAAAAGTATTCCCAGTCAAGAAAAAGCATTTCAACAGTAGCACCAAAAAAAAAAAAAAAAAAAAAAAAAAAAAAAAAAAAAAAAAAAAGACGGAAGCAAAACAGCTAAGAAGCCTAAGAGGATTACATATGTGTTGTTGCACATGGACCTAAATAGTTTATGAAAAACACTACCAGTTTTCCATGTAACGATGTAGAAGAAAACAATGAAGGCATTTCTCTGTGAAGAGGGTTACTGGTTCTTTGTTGAGCTCTGTGATACTCTGCATAGATTCTGTTTGACCAGTAGTAAGACACGAGCCATACAACTGTTGGATGTACAACTGCAAGCACTGAATACAAAAATCAGCCTGTCACTTGCTTTCACACGGTTTGTTCTGTCCTAAATCAACTTGAAGATACTGCATATATTTCTATATGTCCCTAGTAACTCAGCTCAGGAGAGAATTCAGCATTCTGTCAGTGACGCTGAGCTAAAATTCATCAGACTGGAAATAACTACAAACTCAAGTTGAATTAGGACTGGACCATCAGTATTATGACAATCAACAAATGTCATATCAAGATGATAAAGTTAGTCTATGTAAATGAATGATTAAAAATGCTAATTATTTTACAAAGTAAGATGTGAAAAAAAAATTGGTGTCAGCCAATGTGATAAATACTAATTATATTATGTATTTTGATTTAGCAATTACTGGCAGTTAGACATAAATTGATTCTGAAATCATAACTGATGATTTCAGTATTTTTCCCTAAACTGAATCACTTTGTTTCCAGTGTTTCCTTATTTGATTTCAGCAGTCCATAATGATCTTGAATTTGGATAACCAGCCACTGTGGGTTTGGAGTCAGCCTTGACAAAGATCAGTGACAATGATACACCAGTCACATGGCTCTGAGCAGGAACATTTTTAATGTTATTACACAAACCATGGGAAGTAACATGAGGAGGAAAATCCCTTGAGAAAACCCGATTCATTAGGATTTGAAAGGAGAGGACAGTGATGGATGGCTGACACAAAGTGATTGTTTGTTCCGTTACATTTCAACTAACAGCAGTTCAATTCAGCTGGGAATTGAACTGGCTTTTTGTCTGGCATGCATTTGGAATGCCTGACCAAGGCCTACACTTTTTCTAGCTGCTTTTCAGTGGTTTCTAACAAATTTGTATTTTTTGAAAAATATCCTTAAGTGCCTGCAATTCAAAAGTGGACAACAGAAAAACTGAGAATATGTCCAGAAGAACCATACTGGGACACTGGATTCCTTTCTATAATTATTCCCTGTTATGTCCTCAGAGTTTAGCCAGGAATCAGTGTGTTAAAGGTCTGGATCTATCAACACATTTCTCATTTAGCCTCCATATTCTCATCATTCATTCAGACTGAATGAAAAGACAAGCACACCTGTAGTACAAAGTGGTTGTTTCACAAATATGTAACATATCAGTGCCAAAGCAATGAATCGGGGAATACAACAGTGATACAATAAACGTGATACAATCAAGTTGATAAAAAGCTATATTCTTTCACCCTTAAATTTCAGCCCCAAACTATAGACCTTTATGTAAATGTAGCTGCACAGCCCACCTGCAAAACTATATCACAACAACAAATATACATATCAGATAATCCATCCATTCCATAATCCTCCATCTTTTAACAGATGACTATAATCTTAATAAGCATTTATCTACATTCTTCTCATACAGCCTCTTTTCTGCATCCCACGGCTAATGTGAACCTACAGGGAACACATGCAGCCAATTCTCCACCACATACATTTGTTTACTGTTACTTTATTAATCCTGAGAAAGTGAATTAAAACAGTAAATAATTTTTATCAGACAGAAAATCAATTCCATTTGAACCACAGAAAAAAAAAGACTGCAACATCTGTACAATTGCACGCAGAAAGAGCAAGTATGCTTCAGAAGTAAAAGCTTCAGTTTTTGATGGTGCTTAAAGTTAAAACTATCTATTAAGATTGGCAAAAAGTTTTTTAATACAATGTCTCCATCCTGTTTTCGATTGGCAGTAAAAAACTTAAGTGACTTGCAGTTCTGCTATCGGGCTGATGATGGCAGTACCTCAGAGAGGAAAAACAGAAAGAAAAAAAAAAAGAGCACAGATGGCAGACAGAGAAAGGTGATTCTAGCACAGTGGTGCTTCTCTCTCTCTGCTGCATTACGGTAAAAAAGCATTAAAAAAAAAAAAAAGATTAATACCACATAACAGAAATCAGTGATTTTCTTCTCCCTCCTTGAAAAAGGTATTATTTTCTGTAAAAGCTGTTTGAACCTCTGCTGATCTGGCTCTGAGTGCAGAGTTCTGGGTGAGTTTGTTAGGCCCAGGAAACTTGAGGCTTTAAGCAGTGAAACCAGTTCAGTTGCCAGTTCTCAGAATTTTGCAATAGATGGTGGTAAAGGTAACTCTTTGGAGTGAAGTGCTCCCATTGTAGGCACTAGGAAGAACCAAGGCAAAGAAGACCAGAGTCTCAGCGTCTCATCTGTCCCATCTGATAGTTTTCTCTGTGTTGACGGTGGTGACGCTGGCCCTGCAATTGTGGGTTTGCCTGCTGGGCTCTTCTCCTCTTCAGTGTACCTGTGGAACGATGACATCTGAGTAAAGCTGAACAACACTGAGACTTTACACAGCTGTAATTATTATTATTATTATTTTTTTAAATATCAGCAAGCAGTAAATAATCAGACATGGATCAAAACACACAATATATTACACTTTTTTTTAATTTTTTTTTTTATTCACACATTATTTCATGACTCCCAACTCCCAACATAACCAATGTCAGCCAGTTCTGAGAGTATAAATTGAAAAACTGCCTCACTATTTTTAGTGAAATATCACAGGTTTTGGTTTGGTTTGTTTTGATAGAGATAGATTAAGTAACTAAGGCTGATTTTGACTTCACAAGACATCACGATGAACAGTGTAATCATCCCTGTTTGGTTAAAAATGGTACCTGGCAGTGGCTTTGGTGGGGGTAGTTTGGGGTTACTGCTGGGGGTGTGGACGCTGCAGATCTTGATGAAGCCAGCCATTAGCATAATGAGAGCAATGCCCATCAGCAGCACTGCCCACCAGTGAACCTGTAGAACACAGGACATATTAGAGGACAGCTAAATAAATTTGTAAAACATGTACAACTGTCACTGTCTTGATCAGTCAAACTTAAACTTAAACCTTAAACTGTTAAACTGTTCTGATCTGTTAAACTGTCTGTTCTGGTACACTCACCACTATCCACTCAGCAATGTTCTCATAGAATTCTGGGTTGAATATGGCTTTCTTTAGCCTCGCCAAAGGCCCGTCAGCATCCACCAGGCGGCACCTCATGAACACATCACAGTAACCCTTAAAATCGTTGCAGGGTGAGCCAGGCTGCAACGTAGTGATCTTCTTGTTGAAGAAAAGGGCCCATTTCTCTGAACCCGTGCTGCTGCAGGTGCTGGGGTTCACTGTGGGAAGGAGACACAGACCTCTCAGCTGCTGACAATAACTCAGTTCTTTGTACATCATTATGAAGTCATAAGATTTGTGAAAAATACGACAGTCACAGAGGTCACAATATGAACAAATTATTTCATAATTAAGTCCAGCAGGAATATGAAATAATTGTATCCCAATATTACTGTCTCTAATAACATATTATATAGACAGTAGCTAGGTCAGATGATTTGTACAATAAAACATTTTTGCTTTACTGTACCTTTTTGAAGCTGTTTGAATTAAGTGTCATTCTTTCATAAAATAAGTGTTAGTGTGTCTTGATTGAGGGACACGCCTGCAGCCTGTCACTCACTTTTCTCCATGCAGCAGACATGGCACAGCTCAGCTGCCTCGTCCTTGCCTTCTTTGCTGGCACACGTGCACACCTCCAGACCATATTTATCACAGATGGAACCAGAGCAGCCCTGGTCCAAATAGAAGGTTTGGGCAAAGTCAGACATGTCAAGTCTCAAGTTATGGGATCCACATCTTTTCAAATTCTTCAACTTTAAATACAAGCAAAAACTCCCACATCATACTTACCAGTCATAATACAACAACTGATACAAACGTACCCCATTAAGGCAGACTTGTGTCTCTCCATGGCAGGATGTGAAGTTGGCCTTTGGTTCTGAGGCAGGACACAGTGCAGTCGCTCCATTACACATGCCCTCATGGGCACACTCAGACTCCAGCCTGCACTTCTCATTTGTGCTTTTATAAGTACACTCTGCTGAGCAACATGGGCCTTGGCTAGGGCTGTGAGAAAGGATTAAAAATATACAATCAAATCTCCAAAAGATGCAAATAACAGGAAAATATAGTGTTTAATAATCCTCTTGCAAATTTAATGTCTGTGTAAATGTTGATAAAATACAAATAAAATCAAAATCATTTCTGACCTGCACATTTTGTTAGGTTTGAGTTTGCACTTTGTGCCCTCAGCCTCATTGGCGCTATAGCAGCAGTCATCTTTACACTGATCACTGTAGCCACAGTCACACTCTTCCCCAGCCTCCACAAGCCCGTTACCACAGATAGGCTGACCAGACTCTGTGCAGACAGATACAATGTAGTGAAGACATTATCTCACACTCTCTCACTCTCATTCACACACACACACACACACACACACACTTGCTCACTCAATTTACACACACGCTATTCTCCGATTATTTGTCTCTACTATGATTAAGGAAATAATTCAAGTAAGACGTAACATGTACAGAATCAACATGATTCCAGTCTTTCCAATCCAATCTTTACCTTTTTTATCCCAAAGAGAAATTTGTTTTGCAGCCACATAAAAACATAACCACAACAACAACAACCAATAGAGACATTCAGTCCATACATACATGCATAAACAAGTTAAGAACATAAGTTGCAATATGATACAAGTTTATAAGAGAGGTCTGTTACTTAGAGTAAGTTTACTCCAATTTATGCCAATTTCAATCTAATTATTAAAATGTTTACATGAAGTTTGAAAAAAAATGTTTTATTGCCTTTGTCCGAGTATACTTGAAGTTAATGTGCATGTAAATGCACATTAAAAATAAATGTAGTCATTAAGTCAGTCAGTAAATGTACTGACTGACTCAATGAATCATCAGACTAAAAAACAAGAGAATTTACCAACAAAACAGCTTTCCCTCTTCTTCTCCAGAACATGGCTTATATTGCGGATGCTGCAGATAGAGAACTTGTTATTGTTGAGCTTGTCCCCTGATGTGGCTCTGGCATACATGATGTAGTTGCCCTTCTCCTTATTGTCCTGCATTTTAGACTCTCCTGGGGTGCATTCAATCCCAGAGTCATGCTGTAGATAGAGGTGAGAAAGCCGTTGTCTATAATATCTTCAATGCCTTGGCAAGAAATGCACTTTACATGGGAAGAGAGGCCAGATTTTCATCATAATACTTACAGGAGAGCCAAAGTTGTGCCCAACCTCATGAGCAAAGGTGATGTGGGACACTTTGGGGGGTACGTGGGAAGCATAGTTCTGCACAGTGATGATGCCTGTGTTCAGAGACTTCCTCTTCCCATCAGAGTACAGTTTGCTTTTCTCGCAAATGCCCCCAGAGCTTCCTGTGACATCAATAGAGAAATTTTCATCAAGAATTGTTTCCATCAATAATCAAGAATTCATTTGTTATAAAGAAATGACAGTGGAAAAATCGAATTTGCAAAAATAAATAAATAAATAAATACAAGAACTTTCAGTTTGTGCAAATGAAGTGTAAGAAATGGAACAGATTTCAGAACAGATACCTGACTGCAAGGGTCAAATACCCTTGCAGTCAGGTATCCTTGCAGGTTCAACAGTGTAAAAAATGGAACAGATTTCAGAACAGATACCTGACTGCAAGGGTCAAATACCCTTGCAGTCAGGTACCCTTGCAGGTTCAACATCAATATACACACTTCACTCACACACATTTACGAGTAACATCCAGCTTGTACTAGCAGTGCCTCCAGTGGAGGGGAGGGGACGACAGGTCAGTCACAGTCACTGTTCCACAGTCACTAAATGCTACCCAAGTTCTTCCACCCTCAGAGAAAAATCCCTGAGCCATAAACTACAGTAAGTTAGACAGAAGGAACTGGTTACTCTTGCATAACAAATAAATATGAGCAAAGTCTCTCCCCATGTATGACTCATACAATGCTCCAAAGAAGTAGTTTACATTTCATAAAACCCTTCAGAGTTTCATGTTCCAGTAGACAAAGTTGTAAAACTGTGTCTAGCCGACCTCCTTCCCAAAATCTCTGGATAAAAAATGGTGAGTAAAATGTTAATATAACCCAAAAGAATGACAGCCAAAAACTAAAAAACATGAAGAAAGAAAAGCCCTTGCACACTGCCAACACTTATGGTCTATTTATTAAAGGCTATTTTCTATCTCACATCATCTAAGATGCCTGATGAAAGTCGTGATCCACCATTTGTTCACCTACACAGCTGCGTTTTCTGTACAGGTGCATAGCCTCCTTATTTCTCTTTATATATTGAGCTACAAAACTGCAGTCTCAAAAATCACCATGCACAGGACTAATTAAATGTCAGCATCCTGGTTTCACATCATGCACGTCACCTCCCTACATTATCTACTTTGAATGATCTAATAAAGAAAAAAAACTGAAAACCACTTGCAAGAGAGGCAAATAATCTTGCCGTACTGGCTCAGGGAAATCAGCTGCTTTTCCTATAAGCCGTTAACTGAGTCATTAGGAGGCAATGTCACAGGCAGCTTCAAGCCGCACAGAAACATGAGACCAAAGCACTTTACAGTAATAAACAATGTGTGCATTACATGTGTGTGTGTATGTGTGACTGGACTGTAGTGTTTATACTATGTGTCAGTATATGTTTACACATGGCTCCACCGAATCCACTTTTGGCTTGTCAACTGCTTCACATCAAATCAAAGACGCATTAGCTGTGCCTGACCAGTAACAGCGATGTTTGTTCTTTACTCGGTTTGTTAAAGAAATAACCCCACAGCTCAGTAACCAGCTCAACTCATTCTCTTATTCTGAATCGGGTGATTCAGCTTACTGCATTGCTAATTTTCTCGTTGATTGCCACAGTTTGTATCTTTATGCTGAGATGCTGATGTCTAAATATAATTAAAGGGATAGGTAGAAGAGCCCATCAGAGCCATCACGCATTCATCTGCTGGCAGCTGGGAAAGAATCAATTTATGTATGGCACTGTGGTTTATCCTGAACATATCACAGGAGGAGTATGTGTGTTTTCCGTATGATCACAACTTTTCTCCCACCTCAAAAGACACATTATGTATCAGGAATATACCTGCTATTGGTATTCCAACGAATATCCTAGCCTTGAATACAGCAGGTTCTGATTGTTCCCAATGTATATAGAGGCAACGACAGGTGATAAGGCTTATCAGGGTCTGCTGGGGGTTAATGGAAATACAGGTTCTGTGAGATCTGTTCATTATTCCAAAGAACATTAGTAAAACAAAACCAATGGCTGAGTCAACCAACACACAGTCCAATCTCCAGTTCTTTTGCACACAATTGCAAGTCTCCCAAACATACTGTAACTGATATCTATTAAACAGCTTCAATGAAACTGTGAGTAAGAAATTAATCAGAAAATAAGCATCACACAGCAAAATTATCAGCAGGATGACTTCATGATGAGAGATAGAGAACTGTTCCACATGAGTGAACCACATTTCAGTCCCTGTGTTGATAAGCAACCGCCTACCGTGTGTGTGTGTGTTAATCAGTACATTAACATGCACAGTTCACTCCACTTATTTGTCTGTTTTCTGATTAAGGCAACAATGCGACTAAGATGTACATTGTATAAAAAAGTAAAAAAGAAGTAATAGGATTCTGCGGTTTGCTGACTATATATGAGTATGAGGAGAATCTGCCAAGTGAGGAAATGCATGCGCTGGTGGCTTTACTTCAACATTTGCAAGCCCAAATAAATCGATTTATAATTGCGTAATCTGGGTGTGTTACTTAGAGTAAGCTTACTCCATTTTATGCCAATTTCAATCTAATTATGATTAGAATACTTTTGAAAAAACAGATTTATTGCCTTAATCAGAGTATAATCGAACTTTTAATGTGCATGTAAACTTACTGAGTGTGTGTGCTGTGTACCAACCTGTGGGAGCTCCAACCCAAGCCAGGCCAAGAACCCCGTCATCAAAATCCCTGTCAGTGAATACATAGGCCAGACAATAATTATCATGGTTCTGTTCTGAGTTCAGCTCCAGAAACTTCTCCACTCCAATGTTGGCAAAGCGAAAAGGATTGGACTTTTCCCTCTCATCGTCGGTTGTGTTTATCTGAAACAAAAAGAGCTGGCCTATTACACTAAAGAAGTGAGAAAGGAGAGCTAAGCCTACAATGATAGGAGATTACTGTGTGAACAGTACAATGTGAAATCTGGCTGTTCCAGTTTTAAGTGTATACTGCCGGTTTGAGCCCCTCCAGTAATGATGAAATATAAATTGATTTTGCAGGATAACCAGCAGGTCAAGACTCAGATGGCAGTTGTCATCCACCTGAAGTTTCAACCTTAATTGAGTATGAACTCACCCTAATCCTTTTGACCATGAAGCTGATGTTTCGGATACCCATGAAGTCAGTGGCTTGGTAAATTGAATCAATGGCCTTTACGTGGCTGGAGATCTACAGAAAATGTGAAAATATGTAGGTTTTGCAGCTAAATTAAGCAAACAAGTGTACTGAAGTAATTTTATTTATGCATGAGTGAATACCTGGGCAATGACAGCCTCTCTTGTGCCGTAGTATTTGAAGAACAGGTGGTCAGTCTGGATGAAGAGCTGGCAGGTGTTTTTCTCTTTCCCTGCTGCCCTCGTTTTCCTCAAGATGACAGGACCATAAGAGCTCTCCTTCTCCTCCAGCACAACATTCACCGCCTATACACACACACACACACACACACACACACACACACACACACACACACACACACACACACACAAATCTTAAGTGCCCAATGAGAAGAAGATGGAGTGGGTTAGGAAAGACAGTCACTAATTCAGAAGACTAAGAGGGAAAGTGAAGTTTAGCCACCAGCCAAATACATAAATTATATAAACATCATCTGACAGACCCTCTGTTTTAAAAAACAAATTCTAGTAGTTGAGAAGCGTTTAAGCGTCTGTTGAATGATAGTAAATAATGAGTCACCATGTAGAATAATAAAAAAGAACCTCTTGAAGAGGAAATTCAGAAGATTCAAGTGAGTCATGAAGGTCAGGTGACAAAAACATTTGTTGTTCCTGTGCTCCTTATGGCTACATGAATGGCTATATGAATTAACATGATAAAGACCCAACAGACAAAGCCTTATTTGGCTCTCAGAGGAGACACTGGAAACAACAAGAGCACTGTACAATTAATGTAATCCTGTTGAATAGCCCTGTAATAAGTATTATCTTTGTAAATCTTATAAGCTATTTTTTTTGACTTTGTCAGAAATGTTGATTCCTGAAAAACACATAACATTTTGTCAGATGGGGTTTTACACTAAAACAGTCCCTCAGAAATTGTACATTGCTGTATTTAAAGTAATCAGTAATCGCTAAGCATGTCCAACTATGCTAAAAAAAATATACAAATTCACTAACTGTAGTGGGTGACAGGAAGGACACGATCTTTATTTGAGCCTTGTCCATTTGTGTAATTAATAAGAAGCTGGGTGAGACAGAGAAGACTTTAGCATGATGCTGGAACTCACCTTGACAGGCTCTTCTACTGCTGAAGCCTGGTACTTTTTCATCCTCTCAAACACCGAGTGGTCAGCACAGCCACCCTCTGAGCCATATTTGTGAGGATAGTCTGGCAGATAGATGAGAGATGATGGGAAAGATTGGAAAGAGCTTACATTCCACTCTGGATCTGTTTAGGATTGAGTTTGGTTGGCTGGGGAGAGTGAATCCCCCAGTCAGGGAAAGAGACATGCTGGAGTTAATAAAAAGATTGGGAGATATGGCTTTTCCACACTATTCCTCCCTAACTAATGAATAACTGCTATCCATCTCTCTCCTTTTTATCTTTCTTTCATCTTTCGGTACCAGCAGAACACAATCGTACCCACGATCTGCCTCCACTACTTGAAAAAATGATTGTCTGTTTATGTTCAGCCCAGCCTTCTTTCATCATGTAACTGCTGTATAACAGAGTTCTCTCCATGTTACAGCACATACTGCATTAGAGTAGCTTTTAAAATCTGCTGCATAGAATTTTAAAGAGCAAAAGGTATAAGACATTCTACAAATTTAATGCACAGAATGAATAATATTTCCAATTTATTTTGGGGTTTCAGATCAAGTAAAAAGATGTTTTAACATTCACATGATGGACTGCTCAAGGAATTGAGCAAACAATTGCTACTAATAAACAAGCAACATCTATGCCAGCCACAACTAGGCTCTAATAAATGACAGTATTTTTTCCTCTCTTCATAGTAACAATGACCATCACTTCAACTATAACATGAAGTTGTGTATCCCACTCTCACCCTGGCTGTCTGGCTTCTGCAAAAACAATATTACGTGTGTCTTAAAACACACAGTCACCACCTCTTCTGGTGCTGACACACAGCATGCTTACAAGAGTGGACGTCTAGTTGTCTCTGGAAGAACAAAGACTTAGACAACATCAAGTAGATCATAACCTGCAGACTTCATCATGAAAAATGGCATGAGAATGTTTTGATAACTTGGAAGGAAACAAAATTACATTGATAGTATTTGGCCAGTGCAAACAGACAAGCTGCATAATGGGCACTAAGATAATTGATTTTAATTTCTAGATCCCAGTTAAGCAAACAGCAACAACAAGAAAGTCATTATGTGTATTCACATCACATTATCTTGCTGCTATGATGGACTAATTGTTTAATTGGGCTCAGAAATGTATATGTTTTGGAATAATGTGGGTTTCAAGCAAATTGTGAACTTTGTTAGCATCTCTTCACTGAACTTCTTATCACATAACAATGACACAAGATATTGAACAGTAGCCTGAATGTAGTTTGATCGGTTGCCATTTAACAAAGAGAATAGCCATGTGCTGATCTCTGAACTGACTAGACACGTACTGAAACAACACATTCAACCTCTGGCAAAGTATTTTCCATTTTTACAGACAAAGCTTTCATTGTCCCTACAGTGAAGGCCCTTTCATTCAAGTGCAAAGCAAAAGCCTTTTGCCAATGGATAGAAGTAAAAAAGTTGTGGAAAAAAAAGCCAAAGATCAACAATGAGGATTTCACATGTTATCTTGATTGGAAATGACTCTCTTTGAGCATATTTAATTTTGATTGTGTTAGCAACAAATTGACATGTCATAATTCAACAGTAAAGTTATGAGACTTTGCAGGCTGGACAAGATCATCTTTTTCCCGTTTTTTTGTTTTGATTTTGATTTCAGTTTTTTCTCCTGAATGTTAAGGTGATGCTTGTGACAACAGTTAAAAACATCCCGCCCATAAGTTTACAAATATTAGCTGCACACTCATAATCTTCCTCTCCTATTCTTCTTGACAGATTGATGTTTGTCTGGTGCGGGTGTATGTCTTAATGATATTACAATCCACAATTAGGCCGCTCTTATACAGTTTTATGTATATGCAATTTCATTTCCAGTTCTATTCCATTATCTAAATTTTCTTCAGCAGTTCTAAATAATCCCATTTTGGCCTGGGCAGGTATGTGTAGGAGCAGCAGCCAACAGGAAGGAGTGCCCAGCAGCAATATCACGCCAGAGCCAAAGAGGGCTCATATCAAACGTACCGCCCGTCTGTCTGCTACGTGGTTCTTCGTACTGACCTATGAGTCTCAAGTCACAACACAAGCAGTAGCTGCCTCTTTCCACTCCACACTCCCTCCACTCCCAAATCAGTGTCAACAACTCAATTTTCACACACTTGACACCTACTGCTAACTATACATACAGTACATGCAGTGGCTTTCACTAAAGTAGTAAAGCAAATCTAGTGGCATGTACTTACCGATATCACCCTCACGATAGATGACAGAGTGGAAGGGCACATTCTTATCTTTCAGGTATCTCTCAGAGGGTTCAACATAGTATGTTCCTTGGTGGGTTTGGATGAAGCCCTCAAAGCGCCCATCAACCACAGCGCCATGGGTCAGGGTGCCTTTTTCACCTAATACACAGAGGAGGAGGAAGAGGAGCACAAAAGAATAAAACATATTATGTATTTAAGCAGTTGAAGAGTAAAACCAATTTCAATTCGATTCATCTCAACCTTTGTCCCCAAAGGGAAATTTGGTTTGCAGTCAGGTAAAAACACACACAACCACAACAGACAAGAGATGCTCAATACACACATACATACACACACAAATTTCATCAGTATACAATTTCAACCGTATGTATGGAAATGTATGAGAAAAGTATTATTTAAAAAATTTGAAATATCCAAAAGAAGAAAAACCTCCCTCTCTCTCTCTCTCTCTCTCACGTACACATAGATCACATGACAGGTCAAACAGCCTTGTTTTGTCTCTTGTTCATTTGAACTCCACAGGAGAGAGGCAGGAAGGGGTTGAGGAAGGAAGGGGGATAAGGAGGAGGGAAGAACTGGATGAAAGGTAACAGTAAGGAGTCCTATGTGTGTTGTAATATGATTACAGTTAAGAAACAACTTTTACATTTTACCCAAAGAAACATTCACATATTTCCATCATGTACTTCCACAAACACGCCCATATCTTAATCTTGACAGCAAGACTGATGAAAACCTAAGAAATTCACTGTAGAGATGTAAGGGATACTGTAGTGATAAGGAATGACACTGGCTTTCAATTCCAACTGAAAAATGACAATTGACAAAATTGAATTTGAGACATTTTCTTTTAAGAACGATGACTACACCTCTGCCTAACTGAGGTTGTGGAAATAACAGCTGGACTTACCAAAGATCTCTCCAGAGTAAATGTGGGATGTATCAATGGGCGCCGCCTCTCCTGATACCTCAATGATGAGATCTGGTGAAAACAGGGTTGTATCCCTCTTCATCCGTAAGTTAAAATGCCTAACAAAAAGAAAAAAAATAAAATGTCTAATTAAACCCTTGAGAGTCCATGTGGCATTTAAGTAGTAATGTGGAAAAAAAAAAAAAATCAGAAAGCAAAAAAGAAAAACAAGAAGTAAACTGCAAAAAAAAAAAAAAAAAAAAAAAAAAGGTAACAAAGACAGGATAAAATAGACAACAAAACACAATGCCAACTGCTGCCTCCCACATACAAACTAATGGGCTTTCATTTCACTTATTTTCACAGGTACTGAAGCAACATGCAGACATAGTTTAGTTTGATAACAAGAATATGTGGATTATTAATAGAAGACGTTCATTAAGATGCAAGAATAGTTCCACACCTGCTCTGCGAGACTCATGACCAATGCATATGATGCAGCATCTGCTCTCTCTCTCTCTCTCTCTCTCTCTCACACACACAGGCAGCAGAGATCAATCCGCTGGCTGAAAAATTAGGCCGATTTTTTTAGACTTGTCAGTATTTTTAGAGTTTCACTGGCAGAAAGACAGTTGTATGCAATGCAACCTATTACCAGGATCCCAGAATCTCTGGTGCTCCACTGCTAACGAGACAAAGTAAACACAGTTCATTGTCTCTGGAATTGTCCTGAGCCAGGTGTGTGAAAACAGACAAACATGGGCAAATTAGATGGGTGTGACTCTCTTTAGTTACACACACACTTCACACATAGGCTGATGTGCTTTGCCTCCTGATAGCAAAGGCAGAGCAGACTCATGCAATTAGCAGCAGACAGGTGTGCTTGCTGCTGGATGCCTACAAGCTCAGATGCTGGTAGCAGCTGGGAAAAAATCTAGATGTGTGAATGGAATGAATATTTCCTTCTCCTTTTTTAAAAATTAATACACCTTTAAAAAAAAAAAAAGGTTCTATTATTGAAATGAAGACCTGGAGAGATGCTTAAACTTCTTTCATCTGGTGGAACAGGATAACTGATGGCTTTGACTTTTACTCTGTAATAACACATTAAATATAATCACTTACAGCTGAAATAATCTGTCAGTTGAGTATTTGATCCATGAAAATTATTGATTGAAATTATAGTAATTCATTTTTTTGTTCCAATTACTGAATTAGTGCAAGTCGTCCAGTGAACACAGGGTTGGCGATTCGATTGCTGGGAGCATATCTTAGAGTCCTTAGCAAGACACTGAATCCCAACCTGCTCTCTCTCTCTCTCTCACACACACACACACANCACACACACACACACACACACACACACACACACACACACACACACACACACACAGACAGCCAGCAAACAAAACTTAGAAACCAAAACTCTGTACAATCAAAAACTACACAATATTTTTTTAATGAACTTTACCAGACTGAACAAAACGTTGACATTTCCTGTGTCCATCAGCTTCTCAAATTTAAACAGTGGGGTTAACTCTAAAGTATCTTTTAATAAATTTGCTTCTATCTTCATCAAAAAAAAAGAACAAATAAGCACATAATGAAACTCATTTCCCTGAGCACTTGTCAAACAAAGAGTACATGGTTTGAGTGGATAATCACATGCACATCTACACTCAGAAACAGGCAAATGATGACTCCCACACTGATATTTAGACATAAATTCTTTCTACTGGGTTCAACACAGTAATAAAACTCTCAAAACCAAAACTGACTTTAAACAATCTGTAAGTGCACACAAAGGGTTACTCATCATGCCATCTCTGTAAATCCATATATTTTAGTCTGAGATCAATCATATGCTTTATATGTTCAGGATTAAAACTTCCAGTATTATACCATAAATAAGATGGCCCACATTCATCAACAATATTCTTAACTTTAAGACTAATAAACTTAATCTTGAAGTTAAGAATGGACTAATAAAGGATTATTAATCAATACCACTTGCTTTTTTATTTTTTAATCTCTTTATTACACACTGTATCTCTTCTAAAGTAAAAAAAATCCATAAATATATTCATTCATAGGAGAAACAAAATTTCTTGGGTCAAATAACTGATCATCTGGTGTACGATTAACAACAGACGTTTGACTAAGTTTCTTAAAATATACTGCAAAAGTTTCAATAGGCACATTTCCTAACTTTCCTAAGGATTTCCCAGCATTTAATATTGACCAATATGCTTTACTGTTAGATTTCTTAAGTATACAAAGTTTCTTATGTAGATAATCATAATATTGCCTGGAATGCTTTCTTATCATGCATTTATAGTTTTTAACCATATATTTTTAGTTCAGCTTAGGTTGATCAGTCCAATTAATTTTAGACATGCTCATAGCTTTAAGATAATCTCTATGGACCTTAACACATTCAGCATTAAACCATGGTTTGTTTTTATGTGTCTTTTTTGATGCTTTTCCCAATGGCTTTGATCCATTTCCATGAACAACCTTGCAGAGTTCTAAATCTTTAGCAGGGTCAATCATAATACTGCATAATACTACCTCTACTGATATTATCAATTTCAGCCTGATTTGTATCATAAATTTAATCCAATCAATCATAGCTTCGTATGTTTTTACAGCTTCAAATTAAAGGACTCTTGGTATGTAGTTTTCAATTTGTTGTGTGTGTGTGTGTGTGTGTGTGTGTGTGTGTGTGTGTGTGTGTGTGTGTGTGAGTATTTGTGTATATAGTTGAATCTGAGGCTTTATAAAGCACTTTTCACCACTCCTGGAATAAAGACTCTATATAAATACAGCCAAATTTGCAAATGCATAACCATTGCCTATGTCCTGTAATGATGTACCATCTAAATGCATAGAACTACTTGGAATATATTAAAATATTACTAGTATAGGTTACTAGTTTTTTTAATAACCCAAAAATCCAAAAGCCCAAAAGTCCAAGAGCTCAAGAGCTGTACCAATGGTCCAAGAAGCCACGCTGCTCCTTCCAACCAATCAAACAACCTTGCAACAGACCTTGCCCTCCTTAGAGAGCTGTGGGGCTAAAACTGGAATTTTATTCATCCTTTCATCTAAGAACCATCTAGTAACATGTCTACAACATTAGGCTAAAGTATTTCTAACCTTGATTATCAAGATAGTCAAAAAGATATAGAATAGAAAGGTTTAGATAGCCATGGTAAACCCCACACACACTTTTGGGTGGTTCAAGTGGGGGAAAAAAAAAAGTTCACTCCTAGCTGAGTTAAAGGGAAACTCTAACCAGAGATATGAAGGACCACATCCTGTGCAAAGCTGAGACAGAGCACAGAGAAAGAAAGCAGCATATATGACTTGTATCATACATCTTTTCTGAATAGAAGAACTGATTAGAAGCTTGCATGCCATAAATCCCAGTAATGTTTCAGTTTATCTCAGTCTAGTAGACGAGGGGCAGATGTAACTTGTATTATGTAAAATCTAACTATACAATCACATAGTGGGTGTACGCTAGATAACCTGAACAAATACAAGCTATAAAACTGCTGTACAAAACCACAAGAGTAGATTCAGACCAAAAGCCAGGAAATTCGAGCCTGGGTGTATCCAGTGATGCCCCCAGGCACATTTGTTTTGTGATTATCAAGGTAAACTAAGTCTATGTTATTTATATATGAAGGATAATAGATATGTTAAAAGACAAAAGCAATATCAAGAAAATGGTTTAATACAGGACCTGTGATCTGTAATAGTGACTGATTTCTATCAGTAAACATGAATTTCTATGTCAACAACCCACAATTTACAGTAAGCTGAAACTCAAAAAAGGAAGAATTATGTCATAAGAAAAGGCATGTGGAAATGTGTGTATGGCCATTCTGCATTTTTTTGTAATCCTCTTGCTAGTGCCTGCACGGTATCAAAGACAAAAACTTCATCACGAGAGAGACATGTGACTCATGAGCCCAGAAACCTGAGGCAATGTAATGTGTAGTTCATTCTTTCCCAAGAATTTCAAGAGTAACAACAGGTCTTGGTGAACCGTTTATGAATTGCACAATTCAAGCACAATTCCGTTTAAATGAAAGACAACTTTTATTTTTTCTTGCATGACTCTGCATCTGGCTTGTTACTGATGGCTGGATGGGGTGTGCTGACTGAATGTGGATCGGCAACCTGAATAGCATGTTTCCTCCAGTTCTGGGCCTCTCCAACATTGACAGTTATATGAACACAGTCACTGAGAGATCAGGTTTTCCATCAGTTACCGTCTGTCTGCTTCTGCAGGTCCATATGAAATTGGGGATATGAACCAAAACCAGTAGGACAATTTCTCCTGAACTGCTCAGGGACATGAGATGCCATTAATATGTTCTTTAGCCAATGAACCTTTGTATGTTAAAAGATGGCACAAAAGAATGTAAAAGTAAACCTATTACACTGGATAGCAGTAATGCTTAATAAAATAAATAATAAACAAATAATAAATAACATGAATTTGTAATAAAATAAACACAGACAATAGATATGACTAGGAGTAGAACAGACGATGTGTGGGAGAATGAGATAACAGATAATCTTGGAAAGGCCAGAACAGACCAGGATTTCCCTCCAGGATGACTTCTTGACCCGCCAAAGTATTCCCAGTATTCCCTTCACCATTCCTACTCTTCTTTCACATGTACTTTATTACTGTTATTTTTATTTTGCTGGTTCACTGGTCTGTTTGACTTTGTTCCTGTTAAATAATCCAGTACTTTGGCTCTCCTTTTGACATGACTGTTTTATTCCATTCATTATGGTAGCATGTGAGAGATATTGTTTTGCTTTTTTATTTCTCTGTGTTTCAAAATTAAATTTGAAAGGATCAAGTGGATTCCTCTGTATTTCAAACAGAGGAATCCACTTTCCTCTGTATTTACATAGCATGATTTGTGCCTTGATTTATCCTAAACTAAGGACTTTCTGTTGGAAGTCCATTTTGGATGAAGCAAAGTAAAAGTAAGTTCAAGGTCAAACAACATTATGAACAAAAGTAAACAAAAAAAGGAAGAGAAGAGCCAAACAAAGAGTGCAGTATAAATTACTCTTTGAAGCACTGTGACTAAGAGATGATCTAACCATGGATTTAGTATGACTTCCTCTGCTTGATATTCATCCTGGCACACCCATTACAGTTCCTGGCCTCTCCCTACTTTATTAATGGCCACTACAGCGATCAATATGGCCTCATGACTTTACCTGTTGCCCCTCATAAGCAATGTCCTGCCATGGCACACTGCTCACAGCAGAATTGAATCCATAAGTATGTAATGCAGGTACTTCCTTTCTTTAGAGCCCTTGACGTCTTTAAAGTCAGAATGGGGCACAATATTTGTTTGTTTCTAAGTTAAAACAGCATTTGCATAATTGTGAAGTTTATTCTACAACCACTTTTCTTTCTCAGGAAAAAATTTAATCAAACATTACAAAACATAGGAGAATGAATGAACCAGAGTAATATTAAACAGAGAAGGGACTGACATATTTAATACATTCTAATAAAAAAACCCCATCAAAAACAGATGAATCAAGAAAAAAAATTAATAACTTGATCACATTCCACATAAAAATATGCACACAAATAAACAGAGCCAACAATGAGAGGAAAAAGGAGAGGCTTAGGATCAAGGCAGCAGCTGACTGATAAATTATTCAGATCGATGCCAAATGTTGAACACATACTGACTAACATCTGACAGTCATACAGTCTGCTCAGCAAGCCGACCAGCCATGAGAAAGAGGGTACAAGAAAGATGGTACCCTCANTCATACAGTCTGCTCAGCAAGCCGACCAGCCATGAGAAAGAGGGTACAAGAAAGATGGTACCCTCAAGCCATATCTACAGACATGATTCAGCCTTAAAGGGATTAATACAGTATACATACACATAATATGTGTTATATAGAATGATTCAGCTTTTTGGTTACATAATTTCTTGAGGGTAACACTTTATGAACCTTGCTCCAAGAGAGGTGTTACTGCAAAAGGCCCACATTCTGCAGTGTGCAACAGTGTGCAACACTTAGGGAAATTATTGCATGTGCTTTTTGGAATGCACAGAGCCCTGAAAGCTGTAGGTGAATGAAACAGTGTGCGCTTACACACCAGCCAGTACATAAATGTCACACAGCCAGAAGAAAGTTCTACCAGGATGTACCCGTGGTGTTAAGAGTTTTTAAAGCTGATGCAAATTAACATATTTTGAATCATTGATGCCTGCATCTCTGCATTGAATGAAATTGTAAAGCACATTACTTCTCTGTGTATCTATACAACTATTAAGTTTTAGCTAGAATTATCCATATGCTGAGAAGTGCCTGGTCTTTGCATTGAGAAAGCAGGACCATAGCACCAGTACTTATTAGATAAGTATGTATCAATCATCTATATTAAAATAAAATAAAATAAAATAAAATCTTCCCCAAAACCTACTGATTACTGAGATTTCATTAAAGAACAGAATACTGAAATTATGCTCTATCATTCCACTTTCAAAATACAATGTTAAAGGGTTACTCTGCTTCAAGTTTAACATATTACATACAAAAAATGCTGATAACACACATTTTCAAATTGATAGCATCTTTACACCTGGGGAGACTCACACTTTAATACTGCTGGTGTGGCAGCAGATATTTTGGGGGATATTTGGTCTTCAATGGGCCTACTTGAAAAATAAAGGATTTTTAAATTTTTTTTTATTCAGCAAATTCCAATCAACCCTCATAAACTATATTCATATATACTTAAAAAATGTTGAATTATATCAAATTTGAGCAGAATCAAATCGTATCAGATATTTTTTGAATTGCAGTGTGTTAAAACTGGAATGAATATTACACATCATGATTTTTAGGAAGTCACAATGACAATTAAAAGAAATTGCTGATGTTGTGCAGCCCTATGATGCAACGCTATTTCAAAATCGATTAGGAGTTACAAACTCCTATAATATGATCATGGTCTACTGAACACTGTTACAAGCTCTTATAAGTGCCAAGTAATGCATCAATTCTTTATTAAATTAGACTGTTCATACAATTATCTATATTTATTAAGGGAGGGGGGTATAAACAATGACTCTGATTTTTGTAAAGCTGACATTAAACTGAAACTTCTATTGTGTCACTTGCAGCACCTTTATATTAGCCATTTCTCCACTACTTCACTTATCTCTCTGTAAAGGAGCCATCCACAGGCAGAGAGCCATCTGCCCAGCCTTGTTCCGCCACCTGATCCAGCCAGAAATACTCATGTGAGTGGGCATACACAAGAAAGCTTTTCTCTTGTTACAACAAACCTCTACAGTGCCGCACAGCCCTCCCTGGGTTTTCACAAATGTGAGAGAGTGTGTGTATGAGTACATGTGCTTGTGAGGAGAGGAAGGCAGTCACAAGCAAACCCTTCAGTAAGGATGTGCTTTACGGCCACTGGCTAGGCTATCAATCTCAAATGCCTGCTAACCCGAGTCTCTCAGTGTGCTTACAAATCTCCAACAACATATGCTTACCAGCTAATATTTATATTGTATACTACTATGTCAGTTATGTTGTGTTCAGTAATAGTGTTGATGTTTTACACATAGCAAAACATTGTGAATCACTAAAAAATATGAACTTTATATTCACAATGATCCCATGTAAGGACTATCCACACACACCCGAGACCCAGTGAGTTTATACAGTCATTTGAAAGTGACTGCAATGATGAAATCACCAACACACTCAGCACCAGATGGTTCTGCAAGGCCAATAATGACAAGGAAGAGCACAAAAGCACAGAAATACGGGGAAAGGAGTGGTTATTTAAATAACTATTTTTTGTTCATCATGGGGCAGATGATGACAAAGGCAGAAAGGGGAAAGCAGGTAGATATGAGGGAACAACAGAATGGGATGAAAGGAAAGTCTTTTCCTAATACAGAGTTTCTCAATCCGGATCCTTTTGTAATGATATATAGTGGGGTCCAAAAGTCTGAGACCACAATGAAAATCTGTGATGTTTTCCTTGTAAATCTGGAAATAATCATAAAGTCTGACATCAAAAGAACCTCTGCGGAACATTATCAAATCATGATAACTTGGGTCATCAAGTTTTGCATGAACTTGATGACCCAGCATGCACTCAAGCTGGCGTGAGTGCATGCTATCATTAAACATTAAAGTAAAAGGGGGTCATACCAAATACTAAGATATTCTGAAATTCATAAACATTTTTCAAAAGATTCAAAAGATGAAATTCATGAACATTTTTCAAAAGATTCAACTTCTCACTCAAATTCTTAAGATGATATTATCATTTATAAAGAAAAATCTTGTATTTAATTCAAAAAGAATGCAAAATAGAAGCACTTTCACAGTGGTCACAGACTTTTGGACCCCACTGTAGATGCTGCCTCTTGTCCCAGAGCTGTACTGGGATTACATAACAGTTTGAATTCAAATATACTCAATAACAAGTGGACATCAGAAGTAGTGTACGAATGTCACGGAAAGCCAGCTAGTATACATTTTGTATGACATGCTGAGAAACAACACTGGTCTAGTACAGAAGCAGCAGGCAGTTTACTTCATGACTATGCTGCAACTGACAGACCAACACGGAGCATTGTGTGCTGCTCCTCTGACAGGCTTTCAGACCTTCTTCTTCCCTCTTTCTTATCTTACAGTAAGTTAAGCCTACAGGTTGATTGTAAGACCTGAGGTGGTGATGCAGGACAACATGAAGACAGGCAGTGTACAGTGATGAGAGAGAGAGAGAGAGAGAGAGAGAGAGAGAGAGAGAGAGAGAGTAAACAGTAACTATCAGCATGTAACGCAAACATTTCACTCACACACAGCTGCAGCCTGTTATCACTTTTAAATTCAAAGACTGTTACTGCCTGAATATTATAACATTAACATCCACTTTTAATAAGTAATATTACAAATGGGAAAATCTATTTAATGGATTAGTGGATCTCTTTTCTCCTCCTGCGGAACATTTGTCTGTCTGTTCCTTGTCATGTGCACTGGATTCCTGTCTCTCTCTCTAATAGAATGTTTCCACAACAGGGATGGCACCAGTCTGCTCAGACCGGCCTGGCCCTGACAAGAGATTATATCAAATTACATCTTATTTAAAACAGAATAAGAAAGGAGACAAGGGTACTCTACTGACAGAGGTAAAAGAAAGGAAAGTTTGGGTCAAAGCTTGAAATAATGCAGTTAGTCCTGTCTGTTTACATCTTTAAATAATCACTGTGCTGCCGCTGCAGCTCCTAGACAAGCCTGAGTCACAGCAGCGGGTATCTGTTATTCAAGNTCACTGTGCTGCCGCTGCAGCTCCTAGACAAGCCTGAGTCACAGCAGCGGGTATCTGTTATTCAAGGTCACTGAAACCAAGATTAGTAATCTTTCTTCACATTTATGTTCATCATCTAAACATCTCCTAAATGTTCAAGTCTTGTCAAATTGACAAGACAACAGTGTGGATGAAATTTAAGTTGTATCAGCTCACATTTCAGTATTTATGTAACTAATATTTTCATACTATTGATTATGGCTGTTCGACAAAGCTACCACTCTTTCAATGACTTAATAGTTTTAATTTAAAAAAAAAAGATCACATGAAATTAGTTACATATAAGTAGATATGCTACATCCAAATAAAATGTGAGTTATGGTATTATCAAGACTGCAGTGAGAGAACTTGTGAAAAGGTCCATCAGTAAGATTCAAATGCTATGTACGCTAATTGTTAATGCAAATTTTTTGCATTAACAATTAGCAATTTTTAATTAGCAATTAACAATTTTTTTTAATGCAAAGTTTTTTTCTTTTTGTAATCAGGTCTCTCTTGCAAAAGAGATTCCAATCTCAATGAGACAACCTGATTAAATAAAGATTTAAAAAAAAAAATGTACATGTATATTACAGCTGTGATGACAATTACATATGTAATCAAAAAAGACACTGCACACCATACATTAGTTTTTTTTTAATCTTATTTTTATTTAACCATTATTTAACCAGATAAATCTCATTGAGATTCAAAATCTCTTTTCCAAGAGTGTTTAAATAATAATTGTTCCCAAAAATGGCCTCAAATAAGAAAGAATAAGTGCAGTATTCTTCAGTCACGTTTGCTAAACTAGAGCAGCATTTTAACAGATAACAATGTGGAGCAGACATTCCCCCTGTGCATAACTACATGGCATGAAGCAAGATTCACAAAAAAAAGGAAAAAATATACAGTAACAAAATCAATCTACACAGTTATAAAACAGAAAGGGTGTCACTGAGTGAAGATGAGGGTGTGAGTGTGTTTGTAGTTAAACTGACCGTCCATGAGCGTGGAAGTCCAGGTGCACGGTCCTGTCTTGATGAGAGACGGCCCTCTTGGCTCTCTGATGACGGCTGTGCAGAGCTTGTGTGTCATAAGACAAACCTTCATAATGGCGGATGTATTTGTTCAAAGGGTTCTCAAACTGACCTGAAACAGAGTACAATTGTTGACCAAAAATTAGACAACAAACATTTTTGCTTTATTATTTTTCAGTGGCTGCCTCTTCAATATTGGTCCAAATGTCTATTTATCTTGTATATAGTATAAAAGACAGAAACCCATTGTTTACCCTCATGCAAAGGATTTTAAACATATAAAGACCATGTGACAAAGTGCATTTGGTGTAGAGCAGGCACAGAAAACTATGGTCGAGTTACAAACCTCAGTTATAAGCACTACAGTTACTGAAGAAACATCTCTCTCAAAAACAAAAACCTGGCATTGCCCTTTTAGGACCAATTCATTCATTAAGAACTGTTCATCAGCCCTCTTAGGACAAGAAATAGGTTCTTAAGATCTTGCTGCACTCTCCTATTCAAACTACAACAGGCTACATCACAAACTGCCCAACCTGCATTTATATATTTAACCAATGGAGCCATAATGGAAAAGCAGAAATGGAGCTCTGCAACAGTGACCAGCTACAGTACAATCTGTCAGACATGCTTAACAGGCTTATTCAGCCTGTGAACATAACCTCACACTGCTAATCCTGACGCTTTTATACACAGCAGCTTTGTTCTTTTAACAAAGACAGAGAAAGTGGTCAGTATAAAGCACAAGTGAGGAGCATGTGAGGCCCATCGTGTGACTGAGGTTCCGTATCAGTAGCTCAGGAATCACTGATGAATGAACTGATCTATATCTCAGTGTTACTAAACAGTCCGTCTAATGTGTTGGATTACATTTTTGAAACTTTGCTTTTCATTGCAATAAAGTAGTTTTTAGAAGTTAAATTGTAAATGCTCTATCTAAAAATGGGGGGCAGAAATTTGATTAAGACTTCAGAATAAACACATAGTATAGAAATCCTCACAGGCCAACTGTGATAATGTCGGCATTTCACACTGTCTGGCCTGTTTTGTTCTGACTGCTGGCTTTAGTGTGGCAGGAGTCACAACTCCCCAAACAGGGAGAGGCTGCACCAGGCTAGCACCAACATGTTCATGAATGCAGGGAGAAATTATTCCACCATGCAGCTTCTACAGCTAACTTCCATATTGACAGGAGTAATCTAGAGTGAGACAACAACCAGGCTGATAGAAAAATGGGACAGGCCTTGAGATGACTGAGAGGGAGGCTGTAATTCATCAGAGAATAAGTTGCTTTTATACAAACACAAACATTGCCACTTTAATTGCCCAGATCAGCCTTCTGAATAGGACACGACAGCTCCATTAATATGCAGTAATGTGACAGCAGAGAGCTGATGGTCTTAGCAGACGGCTGATCTCTTAATACCTTAGTAGTGAGGTCTGAAATTTCTGATATGTAATTACTGTTGCAGCTTACAAAAGCACCAAGTCATACAACAGAATGTAGCAACTGCTGTATATAATGTGTTGTTCTAGTTTTGTTATGGCCTTTGTTCTAGCTACGTTTCTTTGTGTCCTAAAAATTCCCCAAGCATTTTGGGATGTGACAGAATGCATTTGTTGCATCTGTTTCTACTGCAGCTCTCTTCCAAACTGGCAGCTATGCCACTAGCTTCACGCACATCTAAGAAAGTGCAACCCAGTTTGAACAGGTGCACAGTCTGACGGTTCAGAAGTATTTTGTTCCCAGCATGTATTCCTCACAGGACAGCTTTAAGGCACTATCTCTGACGTTTAATACCATGACTAAGACAAATACTATATATATTTTCACATGAAGTATATTTGTTTTGAGCAAGATGATTTTCTGTATAATGCTATACTTTATTCCTAAAGCTGATCACTAAAAGTGTTCAACTGATTCAACTGAATAGTTTTCAACATCAACTCCCCAGAATACATCAAATCTTGAACAAAATCCTTATCATATCAAACTGAATTTTTTTTTTTTAATCCTTGCAACTATGGCTGTAATATCACAGCAAATATCATACCGTTCTTGACAACACTGGTATAATTTTTATATCATAAAAATTTGTCGTAACACAACATTACCAATATTGTGGCATGATGATGTGCTGATGAATTTTCACATCATGCACAACAAGAAGAAACAAAACAAGCATATCTGGAAGTAGCAGGTCAGCATCTGAGAAATTATTTCCTAAAAAAGGTTACAAGCCACCTCTGTTGTTTGGAAATGTTTCAGCTACAAGGCTAACTGGCTAACTGCCAAAGGTGGAAACACAACAAAGTTGTTTCACTGCTTGAAGCAGAAACACTTAGTCACAGGTCATGTGAGGAGCAGAGCCAAGCATTTGATTTGTGTTAAGACTACATTGCAATGCCTACCTCTACTTACAAGCCTAACTCATTTGTGCCGAAACAGATGAGCTCATGCATCTGTAGCTGCTCAAATTTCTGGACAGTAGCAGTCATTGTAAGGGTTATGTCAACATGATTACGTTCTTTTTCAGCTATACAATCCTTTATGAGCATACAGCATGGGTCACAACTCATCTCCTCTTCACATAGCCATGCATGCTGGGTGATGGCAGACCAGTTTACATGACACATCAGACACCTTAGAGCTTGGGGGACTCAAATCAAGTTGTTTATTTGTGTCGCCCAGTATCACATACAATGTCTTAAGGGCTTTACAGACCCACACTTTAGCAGTTCCCCATCTCAGCCCAAGCTCTCTAAAAAGACAAGGAAAAACTCCCAAAAAGCCTTATTATATTAGAAAAATTGAAGAAATCTGGGAGAGGCTATTCAAAGAGATTCCCTCTCCTCAAATGACTCAAATGCCTCTCCTCTATATTGTACATCATGCAACATATAAGTACATATAAGTAAGTGAGCTGATTGGAAGCTTTTTCAAGTCAAACCAAGAATGTCCACAATAAACCTCCATGATAATTTACTCAGGAAGGCTTTCTGCATTGTGGCATCATCCTAAACTATGCCTAGTAGCAACAGCTGTAACAGAAGTGATGTAACCTGCTTCCTCAGAAGCATGCGGGCATGGTAGTGCAGCAATATTGATTGTGTGCCATCAATGTTTAACAGCCTTCTTGATCCATATAACTGAAACCATTCACAATACATGCATAACCACACAAAGAATCCATTTTGCATAACTTTTGGGTGCTCATTGTGGTTTATTGGAATGTAGTATGTCAGGTCTTTGCACCATTAGAGTTCAGATTAGACATCATCCAATAGTCTGATGTCCCTGCTATCCCATTTCTTCCTGCTGCCACAGCTGTCACAACTCTTTAATAACCAAATTTGAGGGAGCCTTCCCAAAGACGGTTATTTATGTTACGTGTTTATGTAAAAATCTAATATCAGCCATTATATTGTTGTCAAATTTTTGTTATGCTCAAATATCAATGCTGGTACCTATCTCAAAAACCCAGGTCAGGAGCTAGTTCAAGCTTATGCTTTGGCATCAATATTTCACCCACAGCATCTAGCCTCAATCAAATCAAGTGACCTCTAGCTTCACCATCAATCTTACCAATGAAAGGCAAATGTGACAGCGGTCCTGCTAGCCTGACTTGGTCTATTAGCAGTTAAGCAAAGCCTCTGGACCTGTGGTACAACAGGCACAGTAGAGTTGAAATTAAAAAAAAAAAAAGTTTGCTGTTTCTGTCCTGATTTTGCACCTCCTCAGCTCATCAAAAGTTATAAGCAAATACTAGAACAAATCATTTCATTGCACTTTGGGTTGCATCATTGTATGAAATATAAAAATAACAATAAGTAATACCTGGAGGAAAACAAAGCATCCACCCACCCATAGAGGCTCAAAACTAAAGTTTAAAATCTGCATCTGTAACACAGAAGAAGTAACTGTGCGGAGGCACTGAAATTTATGCTAATTTCTAATTCTTTTTTTTTTTTTAAATAATTATACATATTTTCTCAAAGTGGACATAGTTGCTTACTGTTGGTCTTATCTTAAAATCTTCAGCTACCACATCATGTTTGCAATTCAAACATACTCCTCACAGATATTACACCTAACACTGTAGTACTTATACATTAGAATGCTGGATAAAAATAACTTTTTGTAAGGCTGGGGAGCAGCAAGACGATACAAGTAGCTTAATAAAAGCCATACCAATTTTTTCTCAGTTTAGAAGAAAGATCAATGTTGTTTATTTCTAGGAAGAGCCCTGAAAAGGATGCTACTAAACATTATGGAAATTTCTGTTATTGTTGTACATTTAGCCTATAAATGCCCCAATGTGCTGAGGCTGAGAGCTGTCAGACGATGTCAGCAGCAGCACAGCATATTAAACTGTCTCTATGGTATGTATCCTGAGAGCTTAATACGTATTTGTCCAACTCTACACATTAGCCAGTTTAACTAAACTATGCTCTTTTGATGTTACTTACGCGCCAGATAAATTTCTGTTACTTCCGAGTCAACTACTTGTTTGCCATTCAAATGTCTGATCGGTAACGTTAGTTCCCCTCCCTAGTTAACATCTTTCGAGCTGTCAAAACACAAGCGCTCAACTGAAACAAGCTGTTTATCTAACAAAAAGAGTAACCTGTATCTGTGAATCTAAAGTTAACCAGCACAAATTATCCAAACTCAGGTTAGCAGCTACAACTGGCTACAATTAACGCTTAAATGTCAGCTAGCTAGCTCAGTTAGATAGCCAGAGTAGCAGCTTGATCCGATTAGCGTTAGCTTTCCTGGCGATCCCTGAACACATTCATTGCCTTGTTAATCACTAAGAGACTTACCTGTAAGGTCTCGTAGACACAAAAATAAGAGAATGAGTTTCACTAATATCATATCGAAATTCCCTGTAAGCCAAGTAAACTAGCAGAGCGATCCAGCGATACCGTTGACTACTTCTTGTTTCGCTTTTTCCACTTAAAGGTACAGTCGTTCCTCCGAGTTAGCAGCAAGCTACCATCACAAACACCGGCTCTGCCTGACGTGACAGAGAGAGAGAGAGAGAGAGAGAGAGAGAGAGAGAGAGACTTTCTCCTCCCTTCCGGAGTGTTTTTGACTGGGCACACCCAGTTCTCCCCCACTGTGCTTGGGAGTTCCACTGTACACAAACATAAAAACATTATTACAACATTAAACATTACAAAGCATTCTACTTCCGCTGATCACCATTTCCGGGTTTACAAAGTTTTTGGTTTTTTTTTCAGGGGGAGGGGCATCCTAGTAAATACAGTACGTCCTTTAGCGGAATTTTAGCGGTTTTAAGTATTTATTCCGACCTTTATATGTTTATTACAGCAGTGTGTTATTATGGAGGATAAACTTTGTGGAATTAGTAGAAAATAATATAACAAAATGAATTAATATTTTCTTAATATTAATTGATAAAAATGTAAAATTCACAGAAAAATATTATAAAACTATTATTATTATTATTATTATTATTATTATTATCATAGACTGGTGACCTGTCGTTCACGGATGCTGGGATAGGCTCCTGCCCACTGCAACCCTGCACAGAATAAGTGGGAAAAAGTAGATGAGTGGTAGACACTAGACAATATACTGTTGGCAATCTCAGACAGAGAAAAATGGTTGACTTTAGATTTAAGGCTCTCTGAGGGTATTGTGTGTGTGTGTGTGTGTGTATATGTGTGTGTGTGTATGTGTGTGTATTATGTTTAGGTATTGTGTGAGAGATTGTTAAACAGTGGAAATGTTATTTTAGGTTATGAGTTAAGTGCACGGGCAGGACTGGAGGAGACCCCTGCCATTTTTGATTGAGTCTACAAGTTAACTTTTTGAAAAGGCAACATAATCAAGTTGTCACATAAGGCAACATAATCCAGTTGACCTGAGTTTTCATACAATATAATCAAGATTAGGCTCCGGTTTCAAGTGCTGGAAACCATATTGACTGTTTATCCCATTACCCTAAATAATATCTCACTGAATCCTTTCCCTAACTAACCCTAACTCTACCAGTCATATGACAGAGTTTATAAACTAACTGAGATGATAGTTACACCCGTGGGTTTGCGTCTGTTTGATGAAAGAGGCCGATTTGAAGACAGAAAAACAGATCTTCCTGGACCTTCTTCGCCCAGTCTAGTAACTTGTGCCATCCAGTGGATAAAAACAGTTACTGCATATATTTTCAGATCTGTCAAACTCAACTGAAGTAACATTGATTTTTTTTTAAACAAACAAACAAAACATATCTTAAAATGGTAGCCACTTCACTTTTAAATACTTAAAACGAGTGGTTATGAAATTTATATATGCGAATATATATTATTTTCAAAATATTCATCATTTTTTGATGTACAAAACTATTCCAAATACTTCTATACTGTACTGGAAAGGTTAATTATTTGGTATACACAGCCAAAAATATTGTTCTACTGATAGAATTAATAGAAGTAATCGTAATATTTACTGTTTACTTGGTGGACTATTAATAAAAGTTGAAAAAAGCAATATAGATAATGATTTTTTTCTTTTGATATCTACCATCAATTCTGGAAAACGTATGTTCTAATATGTTTTATTGATTTATTGATATGCTATTTATTCAAAATAATAAATTATCTTAAAATAAAGTTAGATTTCCTGAAAAAAGACAGAATTCCTGACATGATCAAGGAAGCGCTGCCAGACAAAACATTTTCCCAAAGTCTCTCTCTCTCTCTCTCTCTCTCTCTCTCTCT